>CAKJTW010000454.1:15000-59492 GCA_917880005.1 Nanger dama | reverse complement strand
GGAGTTTTGGTTGGGGTTACCGTTAGGTTTAGGGGTTAGGGTTAGGGTTAGGTTTGGGGTTAGGGTTTGGGGTTTTGTTGGGGTTAGGGTTAGTGTTAGGGTTAGGTTTAGGGTTTTTTTAGGGTTACGGTTGGTTTTGGGGTTTGGTTAAGTGTTAGGGTTGGGTTTAGGGTTAGGGGTTAGGTTTAGGGTTAGCGTTACTGTTGGGTTTAGGGTTAGAAGGTTTGGGGTTAGGGATTAGGGTTGGGGTTGGGGTTAGGGGTAGGGTTTGTTTAGTGTTAGGGTGAGGGTTCGGGGTGGGTTTAGGATTTGGTTTAGGGTTAAGGTTGGGGTTAGGCTTAGGGTTAGCGTTACTCTTTAGTGTTAGAAGAGTTTAGGTTTAGGGTTAGGGTAGGGTTAGGGGTTTTGGTTAGAGTGAGGGTTACGTTTGGGGTTGGGGTTAGGTGGTAGGGTTAGTGTTGGGGTTAGGGTTTATGGTTGGGGTTAGGTTTAGGGGTTAGGTTGGGGTTAGGGTTAGTGTTATCATTACTCTTGGGTTTAGGGTTAGGAAAGGATTAGGGTTAGTGTTAGGGTTAGGTTTAGGGGTTTTGGTTATTGTTAGGGTTAGGGATATGTTTAGGATTAGGGTTTGGTTTAGGGTTAGGTTTAGGTTTAGGGTTAGGTTTAGGATTTGGTTTAGGGTTGGGGTGAGGTTGGGTTTAGGTTTGGGGTTAGGATTAGGGTTCGGGTTCGGCTTAGAGTTTGGTTTAGCGTTAGGGTTAAATTTACGTTTAGGGTTAGGGCTGGGTTAGCGTTACTCTTAAGTTTGGGGTTAGAGGAGCTTTTGGTTGGGGTTAGGGTTGGGGTTAGAGTTAGTGTTAGGGTAGGGTTTACGGTTAGGTTTAGTGTAACGGGTTTTGGTTAGGGTTAGGTTTAGGGTTGGGGTTTGGTTTGGGGTTAGGGTTAAAGTTACGTTTGGGGTTATGGCTGGTTTAGCGTTACTCTTAAGTTTAGGTTTAGAATAGCTTTTTGGTTGGGGTTAGGGATACCCTTAGTGTTAACGTTAGAGTTAGGGATTGGGGTTGGGGTTAGGTTAGGGTTTATGGAAAGGGCTGAGGGAAAGAGTTTGGGCTTAGGATATGTGTTGGGGTTAAAGTTAGGGTTATGGTTAGGGTTGGGCCTGGGGCTGGGGTTGGGGTTAGGTAGGGTTATGGTAGGGTTGGTGTTGGGGTTGGGTTTGGGGTTAAGGTTAGCATTACTATTAGGTTTATTGTTGGGGTTTAGGGTTGGGGTTTGGGGTTAGGGTTTGGGGTTGGGGTTAGGGTTAGGGGTTAGGATTACGGTTAGGATTAGTGTTGGGGTAGTGTTTAGGGTTAAGGTTGCGGTTAGGGTTAGGGTTAGGTTTGGGGTTAGTGTTAGTGTAGGGGTTGGGTTTAGGGTTAGGGTTGGGGTTAGGGGTAGGGTTGGTGTTAGGGTTGGGGTTTGGTTTAGTGTTGAGGTTAGGGTTTACGGTTAGGGAAAGGGTTAGGGTTAGAGTTAGAGTTAGTGTTACTCTTACGTTTAGGGTTAGAAGAGGTTTAGGGTTAGGTTTGGGGTTAGGGTTAGGGTTGGGGTTGGGGTTTGGTTGGGGTTAGGGTTACTGTTAGGGTTAGCGTTATTCTTGGGTTGAGGTTTAGAAGAGTTTTAGGGTTGGGGTTACGGTTAGTGTGGGGGTTTTGATTAGGGTTAGGGTTACTGTTGGGGTTAGGGGTGAGTTTTAGGGTTGGGGTTGGGGCTTAGGGTTAGGGGTTTTCATTAGGGTTAGTGTTGGGGCTGGGTTTGGGGTTGGGGCTTGGTTTAGGGTTAAGGTTAAGGTGAGGTTAGGTCAGGTTTAGGGTTGGGGTTAGGGTTAGGGTTGGTTTGGGGTTAGGTTTAGAGTTACGGTTGGGTTGGGGTTTGGGTTGGGGTTGGGGTTGGGGTTGGGGTTAGTTTTCGGGTTATGGTTAGGGTTAGGGATAGTGTTGGGGTTAAGGTTGGGGTTAGGGCTTAGGGGTAGGGTTAAGGTTAGGGTTTATTGATAGGGTTAGGGAAAGAGTTTGGGCTTAGGATATGTGTTGGTGTTAAGTTAGGGGTTGGGGTTAGAGGTAGGACAAGGGCTGGGGTTGGGGTTAGGGTAGGCTTAGGGTAGGATTGGCGTTGGGGTTGGGTTTGGGTTAAGGTTAGTGTTACTATTGGGTTTCTTGTTAGGTTTAGGGTTAGGATTAGGATTAGGTTTTAGGGGTTGGGGCTAGGGTTGGGGTTAGGGTTGGGGTTAGGGTTGGTGTTGGTGTTATGGTTGGGGTTGTGGTTAGGGTTAGTGTTAGTGTTGATGTTAGGGTTTGGGTTAGGTTTAGGGTTAAGTTTAGGGTTTACAGTTAGGGTTAGTGTTAGTGGTAGTGTTATGTTAGTGTTAGTGTTAGGTTGGGGTTAAGGGTAGGGTTTAAGGTTGGGGTTGGGGTTAGGGTCAGGCTTATGGTAGGGTTAGCGTTACTCTATGATTTAGGGTTAGAAGGTTTAGGGTTAGGGTTACTGTTAGGGTTAGGGGTTTTGATTAAGGTTATGGTTACGATTAGGGTTGGGGTTGGGTTTGGGGGTTGGGTTTGGGGTTGGGGTTAGAGCTTGGGGTTGGGTTTGGGGTTGGGGTTGGGGTTAGGGGTTTCGGTTAGGGATTAGGGTTACAGCTAGGTTTAGGGTTAGGGTTTGGTTTAGGGTTAGGGATAGGGTTTGGTTTAGGGTTAGGTTTTGGTTTAGGTTTAGGGTTGAGGTATGGTTTATGGATAGGTTTAGGGTTAGCGTTACTCTTAGGTTTACTGTTAGAAGGTTCAGGGTTAGGGTTAGGGTTAGGGTTAAGGTTAGGGGTTTTAGTTAGGGTTAGGGTTAGCGTTAGGATTAGGGTTACGGTTTGGTTTAGGGTTAAGTTTACGGTTAGGGTTGGGTTTTTTTGGTTTAGGGTTAGGGTTACGATTAGCGTTACTCTTAGGTATAGGGTTAAAAGACATTTAATATTAGGGTTAGGTGTTAGGTTTAGGGTTAGGGTTAGGCTTAGGGTTAGGGTTTGTTTTAGGGTTAGGTTTAGGGTTTGGTTTAGGGTTAGGGTTAGGTTTAGGGTTAGGTTTAGCATTGTTCTTACGTTTGGGGTTAGGTTTAGAGTTAGATGTTAGGGTTAGGGTTAGGGTTTAGGTTATGTTTAGGGTTAGGGTAGGGTATAGGGTTAGGTCTGGGGTTAGCATTAGAGTTAGGATTTGGATTAGCTTTAGAGTTAGGGTTAGTTTTAGGGTTGGGTTTGGGGTTAGAGTCAGGGTCATGGTTTAGGGTTAGGGTTAGCATTAGCATTAGGGTTAGCGTTAGGGGTTAGTTTTGGGGGTTAGGGTTAGTGTTATGGTTAGTTTTAGGGGTTACGCTTATTGTTGGGGTTAGGGTTAGGTTTCGGGTTGGTTTTGGGGATAGGGTTGGGTTTTGGTGTGGGGTTAGTGTTAGGGTTTGGGGTAGGATTAGGGTTTGGTTCAGGGTTAGGGTTGGGGTTACGGTTAGCGTTACTCTTAGGTTTAGGTTTAGAAGAGGTTTGGGGTTGGGGGTTGGGTTTAGGGTTAGGGTTGGTTTAGGGTTAGGGTTATGGTTAGGGGCTAGGGGTTTTGGTTAGTGTTAGGGTTAGGGTTATTGTTTTTGGTTAGGGTTGGGGTTAGGGTTTAGGGTTAGCGTTAGGGTTAAAGATAGTGTTAGGGTTAGGGTTACGTTTAGGGACAGTGTCAGGGTCAGGGTTTAGGGTTAGGGTTAGCGATAAGGTTAGCATTAGCATTAGGGTTAGCGTTAGTGTTAGGGTTAGGGTTAGGGGTTAGGGGTTAGTGTATGGCTAGGGTTAGGGTTAGGGTTAGTGTTAGGGTTTAGGGTTAGGGTTAGGGTTAGTGTTAGGTTAGGGTTAGGGTTAGGGTTAGGTTTAGGGGTTAGTGTTAGTGTTATGGTTGGGGTTAGGGGCTAGGATTAGGGTTAGGGGTTAGGGTTAGGGTTTGGGTTTACATTTAGGTTTGTTATTGGATTAGGGATGAGCTTGGGTTTAGGGTTGGGATTGGTGTTGGGGTTAGGTTTGGGATTGTGGTTGGGTTTAGGGTTGGGGTTGGGGGTTAGTGTTAGGGTTGGGGTTAGGGTTAGGGTTAGGGTTAGGGTTGGTGTTGGGGTTAGGGTTAGGGTTGGGTTTAGGGTTAGCGTTGGGGTTAGGTTTAGGTTTTAGCGTTAGGGTGAGGAAAGAGCTTACGCTTAGGATAGTGTTAGTATTAAGTAATGTTTAGAGTTAGGGTTGGGCCTGGGGCTGGGGTTAGGGTTAGGTTGGGTTAGGGTGGGGTTGGCGTTGGGGTTGGGGTTAGGGTTAGGGTTTGGGTTGGGGTAGGGGTTAGGGTTAGGGTTGGTGTTAAGTTTAGGGTTAGGGATAAGGGTTAGGGTTAGGGTTAGGATTAGGGTTAGGGTTAGGGTTGGGGTTAGGTTTATGGTTGTGATTGGTGTTGGGGTTAGGGTTGGGTTTAGGGTTGGTGTTAGGTTAGTGTTAGGGTTAGGGTTGGGGCTAGGGGTGAGGGTTAGGGTTAGTGTTGGTGTTTGGGGCTAGGATTAGGGTTAATGTTAGGTTCGGGATAGGGTTTGGGTTGGGGTTAGGGATAGGGTTTAGGGTTGGGGTTAGAGTTAGGGGTTAGTATTAGGGTTGGGGCTGGGGTTGGGGTAGGGGTTAGGAGTTGGGGTTGGGCTTAGGATTAGAGTTAGTGTTGGGGTTAGGGTTGGGGTTCGGGTTGATTTTGGGTTTAAGGTTGGTGTTAGGTTTGGGGTTAGGGTAGGGTTTAGTGGGAGGGTTGGGGTTAGGGTTAGTGTTGGGTTATAGGGTTGGGGTTGGGGTTAAGTTGGGTTTGGGGTTAGCGTTACTATCAGGTTTAGGCTTAGAAGGTTTGGGGTTGGGGTTAGGGTTGGGGTTAGGGGTTTTGGTTAGGATTAGGGTTGCGGTTGGGGTTAGGGGATAGGGTTAGTGTTTGAGTTTGGGATTAGGGTTAGGGTTGGGGTTAGTGTTGGGGTTGGTTTAGGGTTGGATTTGGGGTTAGGGTTGGGATTGGGCTTGGGTTTATGGTTGGGGTTAGGGTTAGAGTTGGTGTTAGGGTTAGGTTTGGGTTAGGGTTAGGGTTGGTTTAGCGTTACTCTTAGGTTTAGGGTTAGAAGATGTTTAGGGTGAGGGTTGGGGTTAGGATTAGGGTTAGGTTTAGGTTTAGGGTTAGGGTTATGTTAGGGTTAGGGTTAGTGTTGGGGTTGGGGTTAGGGTTAGTGTTGTGTTGGGGGTTGGGGTTAGGGTTGGGGTGGGGGTTAGGGTTGGGTTTGGGGTTAGGTTGGGGTTGGGGTTGGCGTTAAGGTTAAGGTTAAGGATAGGGTTAGGTTTAGGTGTTAGGGTTAGGGTTAGTGTTAAGTTTTCGGGTTGGGGTTGGGGTTTGGGTTAGGTTTGGTTTAGGGTTAGGGTTGGGTGTTAGGGTTAGGGGTAGGGTTAGCGTTAACTTTACTCTTAAGTTTAGGGTTAGAAGGGTTTGGGGTTAGTGTTAGGGTTAGGGTTAGGTTTAGGTGTTAGCGTTAGGATTAGGGTTAGGGTCAGGGTTTAGGGGTTAGTGTTAGAGTTATTGTTAGGGTTTAGGATTAGTGTTAGGGTTAGGATTAGGGTTAGGGTTTAGGGTTAGCATTGGGGTTGGGGTTAGTGTTAGGGTTAGGTTTGGGGTTAGGGTCAGCGTCAGGGTCAGGGTTTAGGGTTAGGTTTAGCGTTAGGGTTAGCATTAGTGTTACGCTTAGCATTAGGGTTAGGGTTAGGTTTAAGTTTAGGGTTTGTGGTTTGAGTTAGGGTTAGGTTTAGGTGTTAGACTTGGGGTTAGGGCTAGGGTTGGGGTTGGTGTTAGGGATGAGGTTGTGGTTACTGTTCGGATTGGGGTGGGGATTGTGGTTGGGTTTAGGGTTGGGATTGGTTTAGGTTTAGGGTTGTTGTTAGGGTTAGAGCTGGGTGAGGGTTGGGGATAGGATTAGGGTTGGGGTTCGTGTTAGGGTTAAGGTTGGGTTTAAAGTTAGGATTAGGTTTGGTGTTAGGGTTAGGTTTAGTGTTAGGGTTAGGGGTTATGCATTGGGGTTAGGGTTGGGGTTTAGGGTTGGATTTAGGAATAGGTTTGGGGTTAGAGTTAGTGTTGGGGTTAGGGTTAGGGGTTAGGGATGTGGTTGGGGTTAGGGGTTTTGGTTGGGGTCAGGGTTCGGGTTAGGTTTTGGTTTAGGATTAGGGTTCGGGTTAGGGTTAGTGTAAGGGTTATGGTTTGGGCTAGGGATAGGTTTGGGACTAGAGCTAGTGCTAGGTCTAGGGATATGGCTGAGGCTATGGCTAGGGTTAGGTTTAGTGTTTAGTGTTATGGTTGGGGTTAGAGTTAAGGGCAGGGATAGTGTTAGGTGTTAGGGATAGGTTAGGGTTAGGGTTTGGTTTAGAGTTAGAGTTGGGGTTCGGGGTAGGGTTAGGTTTTGGTTTAGAGTTAGGGTTAGGGTTAGCGTTACTCTTAGTTTAGGGTTAGAAGAGGTTTGGGGTTATGGTTAGGTTTGGGTGTTGGGGTTAGGGTTGGGGTTGGGGTTTGGTTTAGGGTTAAGGTTAGGGTTAGGGTTAGGGGTTTTGGTTGGGGTTCGGGTTGGGGTTAGGGTTAGGGTTAGGGTTTGGGGTTAGGGTTAGGGTTAGGGTTAGCGTTACTCTTGGGTTTAGGGTTTGAAGAGGTTTAGGGTTAGGGTTAGGGTTAAGGTTAGAGTTAGAGTTAGGGTTAGGGGTTGGGGTTAGGGTTAGAAGTTTTGCTTAGTTTTGGGGTTTGGTTTGGGGTTAGGGTTGGGGTTATAGTTCAGACTAGGGATTGGTTTGGGACCACGGCTGGTGCTAGGTCTGGTGATACAGCTAGCGCTGGGGCTAGGGAAAGTGTTAGGGTTAGGTTTAGCGTTGGGGTTGGGGTTTAGGCTTGGGGTTAGGGAAAGAACTTGGGCTTACGATATGTGTTGGGGTTAAAGTTAGGGTTGGGGTTAGAGTTGGGCCTAGTGCTATTGTTGGGGTTTGTGTGGGGTTGGGGTATGGTTGGTGTTGGGATTGGGTTTGGGGTTAAGGTTATCATTACTATTGGGTTTATTGTCAGGGTTAGGGTTGGAGTTGGGGTTTAGGGTTGGGGTTGGGGTTAGGGGTTAGAATTACAGTTAGGGATAGGGTTGGTGTAGGGGTGAGGTTAGGGTTAGCGTTACTCATATGTTTGGGGTTAGATGAGTTTTGGGGTTAGGTTTGAGGGTTGGGGTTGGGGTTGGGGTTAGTGGTTGGGTTTGGGGTTTGCGTTGGGGCTTAGAGTTGGGGTTAAGGGTTAGGGTTGGGGTTAGGGTTAGGGGTTTTGGTTAAGTTTACAATTAGGGTAGGGGTTGGGGTTAGGATTAATGTTGGGGTAAGGGTTTAAAGATAGGGTTAGAGTTAGAGTTAGATTTTGGGATTAGTGTTAGGGTTAGTGTTAGGATTTGGGGTTAGCGTTGGGGTTACGGTTAGTGTTAGTGTTAGGTTTGGGGTTAGGGTCAGGGTCATGGTCAGGGTTTAGGGTTAAGTTTAGTTTTAGGGTTAGCATTAGTGTTACGGTTAGCGTTAGGGTTGGGTTTTGGGTTAGGATTGGTGGTTAGAGTTAATGTTGGGGTTAGGTTTCGGGTTAGGAGTTGAGGCTTATGTTTAGGGTTAGGGTTGGGGTTGGGGTTAGGGTTGAGGTTGGGGTAAGGGTTGGGATTGGGATTGGGATTGTGGTTGGGTTTAGGGTTGAGTTTCAGGTTAGCTTTAGTGTTGGGGTTAGAGTTAGACCTGGGTTGGGGTTGGGGTTACGGTTAAGTTTGGGGTTAGTGTTAGGGTTAGGTTTAGGTTTAGGGTTAGGTTTAGGTATTAGGGTTAGGTTAGGGATTATTGTTGGGTTTAGGATTAGGTTTGGGGTTAAAGTTAGTGTTGGGGTTGGGGTCAGGGGTTAGGGATAGGGTTGGGGTTAGGGGTTTTGGTTGGGGTCAGGGGTTAGGGTGAGGTTTTTGTTTGGGGTTGGGATTAGGGTTAGGGTTATTGTAAGTGTTATGGTTCGGGCTAGAGATAGGTTTAGGACTAGGGCTAGTGCTAGGGCTAGGGATGGGGCTGGGGCTATGGCTAGGTGTTAGGATTAGTGTTTATTGTTATGGTTGGGGTAAGAGTTAGGGGTAGAGATGGGGTTAGGGGTTAGGGTTAGGTTTAGGAATAGTTTTAGGGTTAATGTTAGGGTTAGGGATTAATGTTGGGGTTGGGGTTGGGGTTTGGGTTTAGGGATAGGGAAAGAGTTTACGCTTGGGATATTTGTTGGGGTTAAAGTTGGGGTTGAGGTTAGAGTTAGACCAAGGAAGCGGGTTGGGGTTGGGGTTGGGGGTTGGGGTTGGGGTTAGCATTACTCTTGGGTTTAGGGTTAGAAGAGGTTTGGGGTTAGGGTTGGGGTTGGGGTTGGGGTTGGGGTTAGCGTTACTCTTGGGTTTAGGGTAGGAAGAGGTTTGGGGTTAGGATTAGGGTTAGGTTTGGGGTTAGGGATTGGTTTAGGTTTATGGTTAGTGTTCGGGGTAGGGTTGGGGTTTCGTTGAGGGTTAGTATTAGTATTAGGGTTAGGGTTAGCGTTACTCTTGGGTTTAGGTTTAGAAGGGTTTAGGGGTTAGGGTTAGGGTTAGGGGTTAGTGTTAGGGGTTGGGGCTAGGGTTAGGTTTGGGTTTAGGTTTAGGGGTTTTGTTTGGGGTTGGGGTTGGGGTTAGGGGTTAGGGGTTGGGGTTAGGGTTGGGTTTTGGGGTTAGGGGTTACAGTTAGGGTTAGTGTTAGGACTAGGGTTATTGTTAGGTTTTAAGGTTAGCATTAGGGTTGAGGTTTGGTTTGGGGTCAGAGTCAGGGTCAGGGTTTAGTGTTGGGGTTAGGTTTAGGGTTAGTGTTAGGGTTAGCATTAGTGTTAGGGTTGGCGTTAGGGTAAGTGGTTGGGGTTAGGGGTTAGGGTTAGGTTAGGGATTAGGTTTGGGGTTAGGGTTGGGTTTGGGGTTGGGGTTAGTTTGAGTTTAGGATTAGGGTTGTGATTGGAGTTGGGGTTACGGTTGGGATTGCAGTTGGGTTTAGGTTTGGGTTTGGGGTTAGGGTTGGGGTTGGGTAATGGGTTAAGTTCAGGGGTTATGCTTGGGGTTCGGGGTTGGGGTTGTGTTTGGTGTTAGGGTTAGGGCTGGGGTTATGGTTATGTTTAGGATTGGTGTTAGGGTTAGGTTTAGGGTTAGGGTTAGGGTTAGGGTTAGCGTTACTCTTAGGTTTAGGGTAGGAAGAGGTTTGGGGTTAGGGTTAGGGTTAGGTTTGGGGTTAGGGATTGGTTTAGGTTTATGGTTAGTGTTCTGGGTAAGGTTGGGGTTTGGTTTAGGGTTAGTGTTAGGATTAGGGTTAGGGTTAGCGTTACTCTTAGGTTTAGGTTTAAAGTGGTTTAGGGTTAGGGTTAGGGTTGGGGTTGGGGTTGGGGGTTAGTGTTGGGGTTAGGGCTGGGGTTGGGTTTAGTGTGAGGGTTTGGTTTAGGGTTGGGTTTAGGGGTTTTAGCGTTAGGGTTGGCGTTAGGGTAAGTGGTTAGGGTAAGGGGTTAGGGTTGGGGTTGGGTTAGGGTTAGGGATTAGGTTTAGGGTTAGGGTTAGGGTTAGGTTTGGGGTTGGGGTTAGGTTTGAGTTTAGGATTAGGGTTGTGATTGGAGTTGGGGTTACGGTTGGGACTGCAGTTGGGTTTAGGTTTGGGATTGGGGTTAGGGTTAGGGTTGGGTAATGGGTTAAGTTCAGGGTTAGGCTTGGGGTTAGGGTTAGGGTTGGGGTTGGTGTTAGGGTTAGGGCTGGGGTTATGGTTATGTTTAGGGTTGGTGTTAGGGTTAGGTTTAGGGTTAGGGTTAGGGTTAGGGTTTAGGGTTAGGTTTAGGGTTAGAGTTAGGGTTAGGGTTAGGGGTTTGGGTTGGGGGTTTGAGTTAGTATTAGGGTTAGGGTTAGGGTTCGGGGTTAGTGTTAGTGATAGAGTTAGTGTTAAGGTTAGGGTTAGGGTTTAGGGTTAGGTTTAGCGTTGGGTTTTGGGTTAGGGGTAGGGAAAAGTTTGGAGCTTAGATTATGTGTTAGGGTTAAAGTTAGGGTTAGGTTTAGGAGTTAGGCCTGGGCCTGGGGTTAGGGTTAGTTAAGGATTAGGGTAGGGTTTGCGTTGGGGTTGGGTTAATGGTTAAGGTTAGCGTTACTATTAGGTTTATTGTTTGGGTTAGGGTTAGTGTTAGTGTTAGGTTGAGGTTAGGGTTACCATTACTCTTGGGTTTGGGGTTAGAAGATGTTTAGGGTTGGGGTTAGTGTTGGGGGTTTTGGTTGGGTTTGGGGTTGGGGTTGGGGTTAGCGTTACTCTTGGGTTAAGGTTTAGAAGAGTTTTAGGTTTGGGGTTAGTGTTAGTGTTGGTGTTGGGGTTAGGAGTTTTGATTGGGGTTGAGGGTTACGGTTGGGGTTAGGATTAGGGTTTCTGGTTGGGGTTATTGTTGGGGTTAGGGTTAGCGTTACTCGTAAGTTTAGCATTAGAAGAGTTTTGGGGTTGGGGTTTGGGGTTAGGGTTAGGTTAGGGGTTTTGATTGGGGTTGGGGTTGGGGCTTAGGGTTGGGGTTAGGGGTTATGGTTATGTTTGGGGTTGGGGCTAGGGTTAATGTTGGGGGTTGGGTTTAGTGTTAGGGGTTCGGGTTATGGTTATGGTTAGGGTTAGCGTTACTCTTGGGTTTAGGGTTAGAAGGTTTGGGGTTGGGGTTGGGGTTAGTGTTAGTGTTGGTGTTAGGGGTTTTGTTGGGGTTAGGATTGGGGCTGGGTTTGGGGTTGGGGTTTGGGTTGGGGTTAGGGTTGGGTTTGGGGTTTGGTTTAGGGTTAGGGTTAGCGTTAGGGTTAGATTTGGGGTTGGGGTTGGGGTTGGGGTTAGGGTTAGGGAAAAGCGTGAGGCTTAGGATATGTGTTAGGGTTAAAGTTAGTGTTAGGGTTAGAGGCTAGGCCTAGGGCTGGGTTTGGGGTTGGGGTTGGGTTAGGGTAGGGTTGGCTTTGGGGTTAGGTTTGAGCGTAGGTTAGGATTGTGGTAGGGGTTAGGGTTAGGGTTTGAGTAAGGTTAGGGTTAGGGTTAGGGGTTAGGATAAGGGATAGGGTAAGGATTGGAGTAGAGGTTATGTTTAGGGTTGGCATTAGGGTTAGGTTTAGGGTTAGGTTTGGGGTTAAGGTTAGGGTTAGGTTTGGTTTTAGTGTTAGGGTTAGCATTGGGGTTGGGGTTAAGGTTGGGTTGGGGTTAGGATTAGGGTTAGGGTTTACCATTGTGTTTAGGGTTCAGGTTGGGTTTGGGGTTAGGTTTATGGTTGGGGTTCGGGTTAGAGTTGGTGTTAGGGTTAAGTTTAGGTTTAGGGTTAGGGTTAGGTTTAGCGTTACTCTTGGGTTAAGGGTTAGAAGATGTTTAGGGTTAGGGTTAGGTTTAGGGTTGGGGTTATGGTTATGTTAGGGTTAGGGTTAGTGTTAGGGTTGGGGTTACGATTAGGGTTGCGGTGGAGGTTAGGGTTAAGGTTGGGGTTAGGGTTGGGGTTGGTGTTAAGGTTAAGGTTAAGGATAGGGTTAGGTTTAGGGGTTGGGGTTCTGGTTAGTGTTAACTTTTCGGGTTAGGTTTAGGGTTTGGGTTAGGTTAGGGTTAGGGTTAGCGTTAGGTCTTAGTGTTGGTGGTAGGGTTAGCGATAGCTTTACTCTTCGATTTGGGGTTGGAAGAGGTTTAGTGTTAGCATTAGGGTTATTGATAGGGTTAGGTGTTGGGGTTAGGATTAGGTTGGGGTTGGGGTTTAGCGTTAGTGTTAGGGTTAGTGTTAGGTTTAGGGTTAGGAGTCAGGGTCAGGGTCAGGGTTTGGGGTTAGGTTTAGCGTTAGGGTTAGCATTAGTGTTACGGTTAGCGTTGGGGTTAGGGGTTAGGTTTGGGGTTAGTGGTTAGAGTTAGGGTTAGGGTTGGGTTTGGGGGTTAGGCTTAGGGTTGGGGCTAGGGTTGTGGTTGGGGTTAGGGTTGGCATTGGGGTGGGGATTGTGGTGGGGTTTAGGGTTGAAATGGGTTTAGGTTTAGGGTTGGGGTTAGCGTTAGAGCTGGGATAGGGTTGGGGTTAGGATTAGGGCTGGGGTTGGGGTTAGGGTTAGGGTTGGGTTTAGGGTTAGGTTTAGGGTTGGTGTTAGGGTTAGGTTTAGGGTTAGGGTTAGGGTTATGCATTAGGGTTTAGGTTAGGGTTTAGGGTTATATTTAGGATTAGGTTTGGGGTTAGAGTTAGTGTTAGGGTTAGGGTTGGGGGTTAGGGATAGGGTTAGGGTTAGAGGTTTTGATTAGAGTCAGAGTTAAGGTTGGGGTTATTGTTTGGGTTTATGGTTCGGGTTAGGGTTAGTGTGGGGTTATGGTTCGGGCTAGGGATAGCTTTAGGACTAGGGCTAGTGCTAGGTCTAGGGATAGGGCTGGGGCTAGGATTATGGTTAGGTTTAGTGTTTGGTGTTATGGTTAGGGTTAGAGTTAAGGGTGGGGATAGTTTTGGGGTTAAGGCTGGGTTAGGGTTGTTGGGGTTAGTGGATTAATGTTGGGGTTAAGGTTGGGGTTAGGGATTAATGTTAGGGTTAGGGTTATGGTTTAGGGTTTGGGTTAGGGAAAGAGTTTATGCTTGGGATACGTGTTAGTGTTAAAGTTGGGGTTAAGGTTAGAGTTAGACCAAGGGCTAGAGTTTAGTGTTGGGGGTTGGGTTTGGGGTTAGGGTTAGGGTTAGAGTTTGGGTTAGCATTACTCTTAGGTTTAGGAGTTAGAAGAGATTTGGGGTTGGGGTTACGGTTGGGGTTGGGGTTAGCGTTACTCTTAGGTTTAGGGATAGGGATTGGTTTGGGGTTAGGGTTGGGGTTGGGGGTTGGGGTTGGGGTTTGGTTTAGTGTTAGTGTTAGTGTTAGGGTTAGGGTTAGGGTTAGGGTTAGCATTAATCTTAGGTTTAGGGTTAGGGATTGGTTTAGGGTTAGGGTTAGGGTTAGGGTTAGGGTTTGGCGTAGGGTTGGGGTTTGGTTTAGTGTTAGTGTTAAGGTTAGGGTTATGGTTAGCGTTACTCTTTGGTTTAGGTTTAGAAGAGGTTTAGGGTTGGGGTTAGGGTTAGGGGTTAGTGTTAGGGTTAAGTCTAGGGTTAGGTTTACGGTTAAGGTTTGGAATAGGGTTAGGTTTAGGGGTTTTGGTTGGGGTTGGGGTTTGGGGTTAGGGTTAGGGTTAGGGTTTGGGGTTAGGGTTACTGTTAGGGTTAGTGTTAGGACTAGGGTTAGTGTTGGATTTTAGGGTTAGCGTTGGGGTTAGGGTTAGGGTTGGGGTCATAGTCAGGGTCAGGGGTTTGGTGTTGGGTTTAGGGTTAGGGTTAGCATTAGGGTTAGCATTAGCGTTGGGGTTTGTGTTAGTGTTAGCTTTGGGGTAGGGGTCAGGGTTAGGGTTAGGGGTTAGGATTAGGGTTAGTGATTAGTTTTAGGGTTAAGGTTAGGGTTGGGGTTGGGTTTGGGGTTAGGTTTGATGTTAGGTTTAGGGTAGTGATTGGGGTTGGGGTTAGGGTTGGGTTTGAGGTTGGGTTAGGGTTAGGGTTAGGGTTAGGTATTTTGGTTAGGGTTAGGGTTAGGGTTAGGGGTTAGGGTTAGTGTTAGGGTTAGGGTTAGGTATTTTGGTTAGGGTTAGTGTTAGGATTAGGGGTTAGGGTTAGTGATTGTGTTAGGGTTAAGGTTAGGGTTAGGGATTAGGGTTATGGTTAGGGTTAGGGTTAGGGATTAGGGTTAGGGTTAGGGTTAGTGTTGGAGTTGGGGTTAGGTTTGAGGTTAGGTTTAGGGTAGTGATTGGGTTTGGGGTTAGGGTTGGGTTTGCGGTTGGGTTTAGTGTTGGGTTTGGGATTAGGGTTAGGATTGGGTTATGGGTTAAGTTCACGGTTAGGCTTGGGGTTAGGTTAGGGTTTGGGGTTGGTGTTCGGGTTCAGGCTGGGCTTATGGTTATGGTTAGGGTTGGTGTTAGGGTTAGGTTTATGGTTGGGGTTAGGGTTAAAGTTTAGGTTTAGGGTTGGGGTTTAGGGTTAGGTTTGGGGTTAGGGTTAAGGTTAGGGAGTTGGGGTTAGGGTTAGGGGTTGGGGTTAGTGTTAGGGTTAGGGTTAGGTATTTTGGTCAGGGTTAGGGATAGGGTTAGGGGTTAGGGTTAGTGATGGTGTTATGGTTAAGGTTGGGGTTAGGGATTAGGTTTATGGTTGGGGTTATGGTTTGGGGTTAGGAGTAGGGAAAATGTTTGAGGCTTAAATTATGTGTTAGGGTTAAAGTTGGGGTTAGGTTTAGGGTTAGGCCTAGGTCTGGGTTTGGGGTTATGTTGGGATTAGGGTAGCTTTGGCATTGAGGTTGGGTTGGGGGTTAAGGTTGGCCTTACTATTGGGTTTATTGTTGGGTTTGGGGTTGGGGTTGGGTTTGGGCTACCGTTACTCTTGGGTTAGGGTTAGTAGAGGTTTAGGGTTGGGGTTGGGGTTAGGGGTTTTGGTTGGGTTTGGGGTTAGGATTAGGGTTAGCGTTACTCTTGGGTTAAGGTTTAGAAGAGTTTTATGGTTGGGGTTGGGGTTGGGTTTGGGGTTAGGTTTGGGTTTAGGGTTAGGGTTAGGGTTGGGGTTGGGGGTTGGGGTTGGGGTTGGGGGTTGGGGTTGGGGTTTAGGGTTGGGTTTAGGATTAAGTTTTGGGTTGGGGTTGGGGTTTGGTTTGGGGTTGGGGTTGGGTGTTAGGGTTAGTGGTAGGGTTAGCGTTAGCTTTACTCTTAGGTTTGGGTTAGAAGAGGTGTGGGGTTAGCGTTGGGGTTGGGGTTAGGGTTATGTGTTTTGGTTGGGTTTGGGGTTGGGGTTAGCGTTACTCTTATGTTTAGGGTTAGAAGAGGTTTAGGGTTAGGGTTGGGGTTGGGGCTTTTGCTTAGGGTTGGGGTTACGGTTGGGTTTTGAGTTATGATTAGGAGTTAGGGTTAGTGTTGGGGTTATGGGTTGGGGTTAGGATTAGGGTTGGGTTTAGGGATTAAGGTTAGTGTTAGGGTTGGGTTAGGAGTTGGGGTTGGGGTTATGGTTGAGGTTGGAGTTTGGGTTGTGATTGTGGTTGGGGTTAGGTTTGTGATTGTGGTTTGGTTTAGGGTTGGGTTTCTGGTTAGCGTTAGGGTGGGGTTAGGATTAGGGTTAGGGGTTAGGGTTAGTGTTAGGGTTACTAGTTAGGGTTAGGGTTAGTGTTAGGGTTAGGGTTGGTTTTAAGTTTGGGGTTTGTTTTAGTGTTAGGGTTAGGTCGAGGGATAGGGCTAGGTTTAGGGTTGGGTGAGTTTTAGGGTTAGCGTTAGGTGTATGGGTAGGCTTGGGTTAGGGACAGGGGTAGGGTTGGGCTAAGTTTATGGTTAGGGGTAGGTGTATGGTTGGGGTTATAGTTATGTGAAGGTTTGGGTTGGGTTTGGGGTTATGGTTGGGGTTGGGGTTGGGTTACGTTTGGGGTTAGGGTTAGGGTTAGTGGTTGGGGTTGGGGTTGGGGTTAGGGGTTAGGGTTAGGTTTGGGGTTAGGGTTTGGTTTAGGATTAGGGTTAGGGTTAGGGTTAGCGTTACTCCTAGGTTCAGGGTTAGAAGAGGTTTGGGTTTAGGTTTGGGGTTAGGGTTAGGGGTTTTTAGGGTTGGGGTTATGTTTAGGGTTGGTTTAGGGTTAGGGTTAGGGTTAGGGGTATGGGAAGGGGTTGGGGTTGGGGTTAGGGTTAGTTTTAGGTTTAGGGTTAGGGTTGGGGTTAAGTGTTAGTGTTAGTGTTAGGGTTGGGGTTAGCGTTGGGTTAGCTTTCGGATTATGGTTGGGGTTAGGGTTTAGTGTTTTGGGTTAGGGTTAGTGTTAGGGCTGGGGCTGGGGCTGGGGCTTCGGCTAGGTTTATGGTTGGGGTTAGTTTTTGGGGTTGGGGTTTGGGTTTGGGTTATGGGTTGTGGTTCGTGTTAGGGTTAGGTTTAAGGTAAGGGTTGTGTTAGGATTATGGTTATGGTTAGTGTGTGGGGTTAGACTTGGTGTTTAGGGTTTAAGTATGGGGTTATGGTTAGGGTTAGTTTTAGGTTAGGGGTAAGATTAGAGGTTTCGTTTATGTTTAGTGTTGGGGTTAGGTTTAAGATTACGGTTGGGTCAGAGGTAGGGATAGTGATACGGGTAGGGGTAGGGGTAGGGTATGTGTTAGACAAGTTAGTGTTAGGGTTAAGGGTAGAGTTAGGGTTCGGGTTATGGTTGCGGTTGGGGGTATGGCTAGGGTTAGGTTTAGGGTATGGATGAGGGTTACGGCTAGGGTTAGCATAAGTATTAGGGTTATGGTTGGGGTTAGGGTTTAGGTTTGGGGTTAGGGTTAGGGTTAGGTTTAGGATTTATGGTTAGGGTTAAGGTTTGTATTAGGGTTATGGGTTTCGGTTGGGTTTAGTGTTAAGGTTAGGGTTGGGGTTGGGGTTAGGTTTAGGGTTAGCGTTACTGTTAGGTTTAGGGATAGGTTTGGGGTTAGGGTTGGGTTAGGGTTAGAGTTGGTTTTAGGATTAGGGTTAGGGTTAGCGTTACTGTTAGGGTTAGGGTTAGAAAGGTTTGGGTTTAAGGTTAGGGTTAGAATAGGGTTAGGGTTTGGTTTAGGGTATTAGGGTTACGGTTGGGTTTAGGGTTTATGTCTAGGGTTAGGTTAGGGTTAGGGTTAGGTTAACATTAGGGTTAGGTTTGAGGCTTAGGGATGGGGTTGGGTTGGGGTTGGGGTGGGATAGGGTTAGGGTGGGTTGGGGTTGGGGCTAGGGATGGGGTAGTGCTGGGGCTACTGCTAGCTCTGGGGTTGGGTTTGGGGTTGGGGTTGGGGATAAGTTTGGGGTTGGGGTATTGCTGGGGTTGGGATTGGGGTTGGGGTTGGGTTTGGGGTTGAGGGTTAAGGCTTCTAGTTGGGGTTGGGGTTGGGGCTGGGTTTGGATTTGGGTTAGGGATTAGGTTTGGGTTTTAGGATATGGGGTTGGGTTTAGGGTTAGTGTTGGGGTTGGGGTTTAGTGTTACGGTTATCATTAGGGATTAGGGTTGGGGTTAAAGTTAGGGTTAGAGTTTAGGGTTCGGGTTAGGGTTAGGGTTCGGGTTAGGGTTGGGGTTAGGGTTGGGGTTTGTGTTAGGGTTAGGGTTATGGTATTAGCGTGACGGTTGGGGTTAGGGTTAGGGTTAGGTTTACGGTTCGCGTATGGGCTTCAGGGTTATGGTTATGGTTAGGGTTAGGGTTAGGGTATAGGATAGGGTTAGTGTTGGGGTTTAGGGTTAGGGTTAGGGTTAGAAGGGTTTTGGTTTAGTGTTAGGGTTAGAATAGGGTTAGTGTTATGGTTGGGGTTTGGGTTTGGGGTTAGGGTTAGTGTTAGGGTAGGGTTAGGATTAGGGTTGTGGTTGGGGTTAGGGTTATGTTTAGCCTTACTGTTGAGGTTAAGGTTAGAAGAGGTTTAGGTTTGGGGTTGGGGTTAGAATAGGGTTAGGGATAGGAGAAGCATTTGGGGTTAGGGTTAGATTTGGGTTGGGGTTAGGGTTAGGTTTAAGGTTTATGGTTATTGTTGGGGTTAGTATTTATAGTTGGGGTTTGATTCAGGGTTAGGGATAGGGGTTATGGTTGGGGGTTGGTTTGGGGGTAGGGTTGGGGTTGGGGTTAGGGTTGTGTTAGGGATAGGGTTAGGTCAGGGTTCAGGGTTTAGGGATAGTGTTAGGTTTAGTGTTAGGGCTAGGGAGAGGGTAGGGGTAAGGGTTGGGGTTAGGGTTGTGTTGGGGTTGGGGTTAAGTTTCAAGGTTTGGGGTTAGGGTTATGCTTGGGATTTATGATTAGGTTTTGGGTCAGGGTTAGGGTTAGGGGTTAGGGGGGTTAGGGTTGGGGTTGGGTTAGGGTCAGGATTAGGGTTAGGGTTAGTGTTTCCGGTTGGGGTTACGGGTTAGGGTTAGGGTTAGGGTTAATGTTGGGTTAGGGTCAGGGTTTGGGGTTAGGGTTAGTGTTTAGTGTTAGGGTTAGGTTTAGGGTTAGTGTGTGGGTTTTAGGGATAAGGTTAAGGTTAGAGATAGTATTTAGGGATAGGGTTGGGTTTAGCGTTAGCGTTTAGGGTTTAGGGATAGGATTACATTTAGGGTTGGGTTTGGGTTGGGGATAGGGTTAGAGTTTAGTGTTTGGGGTTGGGGTAAGAGTTGGGGTTGGGGCTAGTCCGACAGATGGGGCTAGGGCTGGGGCTGGGTCTTGGTCTGGGGTTATGGTTGGGGTTGTGGTTGGGGTTGGGGTTGGGGTTACAGTTAGATGTTAGGGTCATTGTTAGTGTTAGGGATAGTTTTGGTTTAGGCTTAGGGTTGGGGTTTGGGGTTAGGGTTAGGGAGAGATGAGTTGGGGTTGGGGTTGGGGTTGGGATTTGGGGTTTAGGGATAGGGTTAAGGTTAGTGTTGGGGCTAGGGAGAGGGTGAGGTTTAGTGTTAGGGTTAGGGTTGGGTTGGGGTTGGTGTTAAGGTTTAAGGTTTGGGTTTAGGGTTAGTGTTGGGGTTTATGGTTGGGGTTTGGGTCAGGGTTAGGGTTAGTGGTTGGGGTTAGGGGTAGGGTTATGGGTAGGGGTATGTGTTGGGGTTTTGGTTAGTGTTAGGGTTAGGGTTGGGTTAGGATTAGGGTTGGGTTCAGGGTTTGGGAATAGGGTTATTGTTAGTGTTGGGTTTGGGGCTAGAGAGGGTTGGGGCTATGGCTGGTGCTGGGGCTGGGGCTGGGGCTGGGGCTGGGGCTGGGCTTGGTGCAGGGGTTAGGGATCAGGGTTGGGGTTATAGTTGGGTTTGGGGTTAAGGTGGGGTTGGGGTTGGTGTTGGGGTTGGAGTTAGGGGTTGGGGTTGGGGTTGGGGCTGGGGCTGGGAGATGGGGCTAGGGGTAGGGTTAGGGTTAGGGTTGGGGTTTAAGTTTGGGGTTAGTGTTAGTGTTTGGGGTTTAGGGATAGGGTTACAGTTAGCATTAGGGTTGGGTTGGGGTTGGGGTTGGGGGTTAGGACAAGAGATATTGCTAGGTCTGGGGCTAGGTCTTGGTCTGGGAGCTAGGGTTAGGGGTTGGGGTTATGGTTAGGTGTTAGGGTCATTGTTAGTGTTAGGTATAGGTTTGGGTTGGGGTTGGGGTTGGGGGTTTGGGGTTGGGGTTGGGTTTAGAGGAGTTAGGGATAGGGTTGCGGTTGGGGTTCAGGGTTTGGGAATAGGGTTGGGGTTGGTGTTAGGGGTAGGTTGAGGCTAAGGGTTGGGGTTGGGGTTAGAGATAAGTTAGGGTTAGGGTTTAGGTTTAAGGTTTGGGGTTAGGGTTAGGGGTTTATGCTTGGGGTTTGGGTCAGGGTGAGGGTTGGGAGTTAGGGTCAGGGTTGGGGGTGGGTGTATGTGTTGGGGTTTGGGTTGGTGTTGGGGTTGGGGTTGAGTTCAGGGTTTAGGAATATGGTTAGGGTTAGGTTTGGGGCTAGGGAGAGGGTTAGGGCTACAGTTAGTGCTGGGGCTGGGGCTGGGGCTATGGTTAGTGTGGGGGTTGGGGTTCAGGGGTTGGGGTTATACATAGGTTTAGGGTTGGGGTGGGGTTACGTTTAGGGTTGGGGTTGGTGTTAGAGTTGGAGTTAGGGTTAGCGTTACTCTTAAGTTTAGGGTTGGAAGAGGTTTGGTTTTGGGGTTAGTGTTAGAATAGGGTTAGGGTTGGGTTGGGGTATTAGGGTGAGGTTAGGTTGGGGTTAGGGTTTACAGTTGGGGTTTGGGTTAGTGTTGGTTTTAAGCTTTGGGGTTAGGGTTAGTGGTTAGTGTTAGGGGTAGGGGTATGGGATGGAGTTAGGGGTTAGGTTGAGCATTGTGTTGGGGTTAGGGTTAGGGTCAGGGTTTAGGGTTTAGGGTTATGGTTGGGTTGGGTTTGGGGTTAGGGGTAGTGTTAGGGTTGGGGTTAGGGTTAGGTTTAGTGGTAGGATTAGGGGTTTTCTTTAGGGTTAGCGTTAGGATTTGGGGTTGGGGTTAGGGTTTATGGTTAGGGTTACAGTTAGGTTTAGTGTTAGTGTTAGGGTTTGGGTTGGGTTTAGGGTTGGGGTTTAGGGTTAGTGTTAGGTTTGGGGTTAGGGTTAGCGTTAGTGTTAGGGTTGGGTTTAGGCTTAGTGTTGGTGTTAGGGTTAGGGTTAGTGTTAGTGTTGGGTACGGTTAGGGGTAGTGGTAGGGGTAAGGGTAGGGGTATGTGTTGGGGTTGGGTTTGGGGTTAGTTTTAGGGTTGGTTAGGGTTAGGTTTGGGGTTGGGGTTTAGGGTTTAGGGTTAGTGTTGGGGTTAGTGTTGGGGTTAGGTTTGGGTTGGGGTTTGGGTTTGGGGTTGGGGTTGGATTTGGGGTTAGGGTAGGTTTAGTTGTAATGCTGGGATTGGGGTTAGGGATAGGATTAGGGTTAGCATTACTTTTAGGGTTAGGGGTAAAGGGTTTGGGTTTGGGTTTACGGTTAGGAATATGGTTACGTTTACGGTTAGGGTTAGGGTTGGGATAGGGTTAGGGTTAAGGTTTAAGGTTTAGGGTTAGCGTTGGGGTTTATGTTTGGGGTTTGGGTCAGGGGTGAGGGTTGGGGGTTGGGGTTGGGGTTAGGGTTAGGGATAGTGGTATGTGTTGGAGTTTGGGTTAGTGTTAGGGTTAGGGTTGGGTTCAGGGTTTAGGAATAGGGTTACTGTTGGTTTTAGGGCGAGGGAGAGGGTTGGGGCAACAGTTGGTGCTGGGGCTGGGGCTGGGGCTATGGTTGGTGTGGGGTTGGGGTTCAGGGTTGGGATTATAGTTAGATTTGGGTTTAGGGTAGTATTAGGGTTGGGGTTGGGGTTGGAGTTAGAGTTGGGGTTAGGGTTAATGTTACTCTTAAGTTTAGGGTTAGAAGGTTTGGGTTTAGGGTTAGCGTTAGAATAGGGTTAGGGTTGGGTTGGGGTATTGGGGTGAGGTTGAGGTTGGGGTTGGGGTTGGGGTTTAGGTTTGGGGTTAGGGTTGGTGTTCGGGTTAAGGGTTGGGGTTAGCGTTAGGGTTGGGGTGTTAACGATAGGGGTAGGGGTAGTTGTATGGGTTGGAGTTAGGGTTAGGGTTAGCATTGTGTTAGGGTTAGGGTTGGGGTTTGGGGTTTAGGGTTAATGTTAGGTTGGGTTTAGGGTTAGGGTTAGTGTTAGGGTTAGGGTTAGGTTTAGGGGTAGGTTTAGGGGTTGTGGTTAGGGTTAGGGTTAGGATTTAGGGTTAGGGTGAGGGTTTATGGTTGGGGTTAGGGTTAGGTTTAGTGTTGGGGTTAGAGTTTGGGTTAGGGTTGGGGTTGGGGTTTAGGGTTTGGGGGGTTGGGGTTTAGCATAAGGGTTAGGGTTGGGGTTAGAGTTAGTGTTTGGGTTGGGGTTAGGGTTAGCGTTAGTGTTAGGGTTAAGTTTAGGCTTAGTGTGAGTGTTAGGGTTAGGGTTAGTGTTAGTGTTGGGTTACGGTTGGGGGTAGGGGTAAGGGTAAGGGTAGGGGTATCTGTTGGGGTTAGGTTTGGGGTTAGGTTTAGTGTTGGTTAGGGTTAGGGTTAGCTTTGGGGTTTTGGTTTAGGGTTTAGGATTAGGATTAGGGTTAGTGTTAGGGTTAGGTTTGGGTTTGGGTTTAGATTTGGGGTTAGGGTTAGATTTGGGGTTAGGGTGGGCTTAGTTTTAGTGTTGGGGTTGGGGTTAGCGATAGGATTAGGGTTAGCATTACTGTTAGGGTTAGGGGTAGAAGAGGTTTAGGTTTAGGGTTACAGTTAGAATAGGATTAGGGTTAGGGTTGGTGTGCGGTTGGGGTTAGGGTTGGGGTTGGGTATGGGGTTGGGGTTGGGGCTAGCGTTACACTTGGGGTAAGGCTAATGGAGGTTCGGTTTAGGGTTAGGGTTTGGTTTAGGGTTAGGTGTGGGGTAGGGTTAGTGTTAAGATTGGGTTAGGGTTAGGGTTAGTCTTTAGGGTTTATGGATAGGGTTAGGATTAGGTTTAGGGTAGGGTAAGAGGTTGTGGTTAGTTTTAAAGTTAGGTTTAGTGTTAGGGTTAGGGTGAAGGGTTTTGGGTTGGGTTTAGGGAAAAGGTGTAGAGTTTAGTTTTACGGATAGGGTTAGGGTTAGGATTAGGTTTATGGTTTAGGGTTAGGATTATTGTTAGGGTTTGATTAGGGTTTGCAATAGGGTTAGTGTTTAGTGTTAGGGTTGGGGTTTCGGGTTTATGGATAGTGTTAGGGTTACAGTTACTTTTAGGATTAGGGGTAGGTTTTCGGGTTGTGGTTGGGGTTGGGATTAGGGTTAGGGTTGGGTTAGGGTTAGGGTTAGGGATAGGGGTGGGAGTATGCATAGGGTTAGGGTTAGGGTTAGACGAGTTAGGGTTAGGGTTAGGGTTAAGAATACAGTTAGGGTTAAGGTTAGTGTTAGGGGTAGGGTAGGTTAGGGTTAGGGTTACAGTTAGGGTTAGGGGTTGGGGTTAGGTTTGGGGTTAGGGTTAGGGTAGGTTAATTTAGGTTTAATGTGGGGTTAGGTTTGGGGTTGGGGTTGGGGTTAGTGTTAGGGTTAGGTTTAGGGTTAGGATTAGACTTGGGGTTAGGGGTAGGGTTATGTGTTGTGGTTAAGTTTAGTGTTAGGGTTAGTGTTGGGGTTGGGTGCGGTTGGGGTTACGGTTAAAGTTACTCTTACGTTTAAAGTTAGAATAGGTTTAGGTGTGGGGTTAGAGTTAGAATAGGGTTAAGGTTATGTTTAGTTTTTAATGTTACGGTTAGGTTGGGGTTAGGGTTTGTATTTAGGGTTAGGGGTAGGGTTAGTGTTAGGGTTAGGGGATAGGGTAGGGTTAGGGTTAGGGGTAGGGGTAGGGTTAGGGTGAGGGTTACGGTTGGGGTTGCGGTTGGGGTTGGGGTTAGGGTTAGCGATACTGTTAGGGATAGGGTTAGAAGGGTTTTGGTTTAAGGTTATGGTTAGAAAATGGTTAGGGTTAGGTTTAGGGTATTAGGGTTACAGTTAGGGTTTAGGATTTAGAGTTAGAGTTAGGTTTGGGTTGGGGCTAAGGTTGGGGTTGGTTTAGGGTTAGGGGTTACAGTTAGGGTTAGGGGTATGGTTTAGGGTTACAGTTAGGGTTAGGGTTAGGGCTGTGTTGTGGTTAGTGTTAGGGTGGGTTAGGGTTAGACTTGTGTTAGCATTAGGGTTAAGGTTAGTGTTTAGGGTTAGGGTTAGGGTTGGGATAAGAGTTTAGGGATAGGGTTAGGGTTAGGGTTAGGGTTGGTTTAGGGTTAGTGTTAGGGGTAGGGTTTAGGGTTTAGGATTAGTGTTAGGGTTAGGGTTAGTGTTAGTAATGGTGGTTACGGTTACTGTTAGCTTTAGGATTAGGGTTGTGTTAGCATTAGGGTTAGGGTTAGTGTTTGGAGTTAGGGTTAGGGTTAGGTTTTAGGGTTTAGGGATAGAGTTAAAGTTATGATTAGGGTTATGGTTGTGTTAGGGTTAGGGTTAGGGGTAGGGTTAAGGTTCGGGGTACGGTTTGGGGGTAGCATTATGGTTAGGGTTAGGGATAGGGTTGGGTTGGGGTTAAGGTTAGAGTATACGGTTTAGGGTTTGGGTTGGGGTTAGGGTTTGGGATTTAGTGTTAGAGTTGGGGTTAGGGTTAAGGTTGGCGCCAGGGGTTGGGTTTGGGGCAGGGCTGGTGCTGGTGCTGGGGCTATGGCTAGTGCTAATGTTGGGGTTAGGGTTAGTGTTCAGGGGTTGGGGTTGGGGTTGGGTTGGGGTTGGGGTTGGGGTTGGGGCTATGGCTGGGGTTGGGGCTGGGGCTGGTGCTGGGGCTGGGGCTATGGCTGGGGCTAGGATTGGGGTAGGGGTTGGGAGTTTGGGTTTGCGGTTGGGGTTGGGGTTGGGTTTTTGGGGTTTAGCTTTGGCGTTATGGTTATGGTTGGGGTTGGGGTTGGGACTAGGGTTGAGGTTAGAGCTGGGGTTGGGGTTGAGGTTAGGGGTTGGGGTGATGTGTGGGGCAGGGGTAGGTGTGGGGGAAGTGGTATGGCTAGGAGTTAGGGTTAGTGTTTGGGTTGGGGTTGGGTTTGGGGTTAGTGTTAGTGTTGGAGTTAGGGTTGGGGTTAAGGTTGGGGCTGGGGCTGGTGATAGGGTGGGGGCTGAGTGCTGGGGCTGGGGCTATGGCTAGTGCTAAGGTTAGCGTTAGGGTTAGTGTTTGGGGTTAGTGTTGGGTTTGGGTTTGGGATTTGGGGTTGGGGTTGGGGTTGGGTTTGGGGCTAGCAACAGTGTTATGTTTTGGGGTTTAGGCTTGGGGTTGGGGTTGGGGCTAGGGATAGTGTTGGGGCTACGATTGGGGTTGGGGTTAGGGGTTGGGGTTATGTGTGGGGGTAGGGGTAGGGTTAGGGGAAGCGGTATGTCTAGGGGTTGGGGTTGGGGTTAAGGTTGGGGTTTAGGATTTGGGGTTAGGGTTGGGGTTGGGGCTAGGAATAGGGTTAGAGCTAAGGATAGTGCTAGGGCTAAGGTTAGGGTTAGGGTTAGGGTTAATTTTGGGGTTAGGGGTAGGGGTAGGTTTAGGACTTCTGGTTGGGGTTAGGTTTAGGGTTATGGTTGGATTAAGGTTTGGGTTGGGGTTAGGGTGTAGAGTTTGGGGTTAAGGTTGGTGTTAGGGTTAAGGGTTAGGGTTAGGTTTAGTTTTAGGATTTCAGGTTATGCTTGGGGTTGGGGTGTAGAGTTTGGGGTTAGGGTTAGAGTTAGTGTTAGGCTTTGGGGTTGGGGTTAGCGTTAGGGGTTGGGGTTGGGTTTAGGGTTAAGGTTAGTTTTCGATTTGGGGTTAAGGTTAGGGTTATTGTTAGTGTTAGTGTTAGGGTTAGGGTTGGGCTTAGTGTTAGGGTTTGGGTTAGGTTTCGGTTTAGGGTGTGTTTGGGGTTGGGGTTGCGGTTGAGTTTAGGGTTAGGGATAGGGTTAGTGTTACTGTTAGGGTTATGGTTAGAAGAGTTTAAATTTGGGTTGAGGGTTAGAATAGAGTTAGGGCTAAGGTTGGGGTAGGGTTAGGGTTAGAGTTGGGGTTTGGGTTGGGGTTGGGGTTATGGTTAGCTTTATTGTTGGGGTTAGGGTTAGAAGAGGGTTTATGTTTACGGTTGGGTTTAGGTTGGGGTTAGGGTTAGGATAGAGTTGGGGCTAAGCTTAGGGTTAGGGGTTAGGTTTGGATTAGGGTTAGGGTTAGTATTGGGGTAGGATTAGGGCTAGGGATAGGGTTAGGGCTGGGGTTATGTTTGGGGTTTGGGGTTGGGGTTACAGGTAGGGATAGGGGAAGGGGTATGGCTTGGGGTTGGGGTTAGGGTTAGGGTTAGGGTTAGTTTTGGGGTTGGGTTAGGGTTAGGTTGGGGTTAGGGTTAGGGTTAGGGAAGGATTAGGTTTGGGGTTAGGGTTTAGTGTTAGGGTTAGTGTTAGAGTTTAGGGTTAGGGTTAGGAATAGTGTTAGGGTTAGGGTTACTCTTAAGGTTAGGAGATAGGGTTAGGGTTATGTTTACGGTTATGGTTGGGGTTACGGTTGGGGTTAGGGTTAGGGGTTAGGGTGAGGTTTAGAGTGAGACATAGAGTTTATGGTTAGGGTTAGTCTTAGGTTTATGGTTAGGTTTGGGTTAGGGTTAGGGTTGTGGTTGGGTTAAGTTTGGTTTAGGGTTACTGTTACTGTTAGGGTTAGGGTTACTCTTGGGGTTGGGAGTTAGGGTTAGGGTTAGGGTTAAGGTTATGGTTAATGTTACGTTTACGGTTGGGGTTAGGGGTTAGGGTTAGGGTTAGAAGTGAGGATAGGGTTTGGGGTTAGGGTTAGGGTGAGTGTGAGTGTTAGTTTTAGGGTTAGGGTTAATATTAGGGTTGGGGTTAGGTTTAGGGTTAGGGTATGTTTAGGTTTGGGGTTGGGGTTGGGGTTGGGGGTTAGGTTTTGGGGTTAGTGTTACTGTTAGGGTTAGGGTTAGAAGAGGTTTAGATTTGGGGTTAGGGTTAGAACAGGGTTGGGGTTTACGGTTGGTGTTGGGGTTAGGGTTAGGGTTGGGGTTTTGGTTGGGGTTGGTGTTAGGGTTAGGGTTAGGGGTACAGTTAGTGTTGTTGCTAGGGGTAGGGTTAGGGTTAGGGTTGGGTTAGCGGTAGGGGTAGGTTTGGGGCTAGTGCTGGGGCTGGCGTTTAAAGATGGGGCTATGTCTGGGGCTGGGGCTAGGACAAGGGTTAGGGTTAGGGTTAGGGGTAAGGGTAGGATTAAGGGTTGAGGTTAGTGTTAGGGTTAGGGTTAGGGTTGGGTTACGGTTAGAGGTAGCTTTGGGGTTGGGGTTAGTGTTACGGTTAGTATTGGGTGTGGGGTTGGGGCTAGTTTTGGGGTTGGGGTTAAGGTTGGGGTTAGGGTTTATGGTTTAGGGTTGGGGTTGGGGCTAGGGTTGGTTTTAGGGGCAGGGCTGGTGCTGGGGCTGGGGCTACGGCTGGGGCTAAGGTTAGGGTTAATGTTTGGGGTTAGTGTTGGGTTTGGGTTTGGGATTTGGGGTTAGTGTTGTTTTGGGGGTAAGTTTAGGTTTAGTGTTGGGTTTTAGCATTTGGGATTAGGTTTAGGGGTTGGGGTTAAGGCTAGGGTTAGGGGTTGGGATTAGGGGTTGGGGTTTTGGGTAGGGGTAGGGGTAGGAGTAGGGGAAGGTGTGTGGCTTGGGGTTGGGTTTGGGGTTGGGTTGGGGTTGGGGTTGGGGTTTGGGTTTATGGTTGGGGTTAGGGTTGGGGCTGGGGATGGGCTTAGCGCTAAGGCTAGTGCTGGGGCTAAGGTTAGGGTTAGGGTTGGGGTTAGTGTTGGGGTTGGGATTAGAGCTAGGGCTGGGGCTGGGGCTAGGGAGTTGGGGTTAGGGTTAGGGTTGTGTTTGGGGTTAGGATAGGGTTGGGGTTGGGGTTGGGGTTGGGGTTGGGGTTGGGGTTAGCGTTACTGTTGGGTTAGGGTAAGAAGGGTTTGGATTTGGGGTTAGGTTTATTGTTAGGGGTTCGTGTTGGGGTTAGGGGTTAAGGCTACAGGTAGGGGTAGGGGAAGGGGTATGGGTTGGGGTTAGGGTTAGGGTTAGTGTTAGGGTTGGGTTAGTGTTAGGGTTAGCTTTAAGGTTAGGGTTTATGGTTTATGGTTATGGTTAGGTTTAAGTTTGGGGCTATGGATAGGGTTAGGTTTGGGGTTAGGATTAAGTTTGGGTTTAGGGTAGGGTTAGGGTTGGGTTTGGGGTTGGTGATAGGGTTGGGGTTGAGGCTTGGGGTTGGGGCTATGGCTAGGGATGGGGCTGGGGCTGGTGCTGGGGCTGGGGCTACGGCTGGGGCTGGGGTTCAGGTGAGGGTTAGCATTAGCGATGGGGTTGGTGTTGGGGCAGGGGTTGGCTTTGGGGTTGGGGTTTGGAGTTGGGGTTTGGGGTTGGGATTGGGGTTGGGGTTGGGATTACTCTTGGGGTTGGGAGTTGGGGTTGGGGTTACGGTTACGGCTATGGTTGGGGTTAGGGTTGGGGTTAGGGTTAGGGGTTAGGGTTAGGGTGAGGAATAGAGTTTAGGGATAGGGCGAGTGTTGGGGTTATGGTTAGGGTTGGGTTGGGGTTGGGGTTGTGGTTGGGGTTAGTGTTAAGTTTAGGGTTAGCGTTACTGTTAGGGTAAGGGTTAGAAGGGGTTTAGGTTTAGGGTTAGGTTTAGAAAAGTTACGTTTAGGGCTGGGGTTTAGAGTTAGGATTAGGGTTAGTGTTAGTATTGGTGGTTACAGTTAGGGTTAGCATTAGGGTTAGGGTTGTGTTAGCATTAGGGTTAGGGTAAGAGTTTAGAGTTAAGGTTAGGGTTGGGGTTTGGGGTTTAGGGATAGGGTTAGGGTTATGGTTATGGTTGGGGTTGGGGGTTGGGGCTGGGGCTAATGTCAGGGCAGGGGCTGGTGCTGGGGCTGGGGCTACGGCTGGGGCAAAGTTTAGGGGTTGGGGTTGGTTTTTGGGGTTAGAATCAGGGTTGGGCTTTGGGGTTAGTGTTAGTGTTATTGTTTTGGGGTTGGGGTTAAGATTAGTTTGGATTTGGGTTTAGGTTTGGGGTTAGTGTTAGTGTTGGGGTTAGGGTTGGGATTAGTGTTGGGGTTGAGGGTTAGGTTTAGGGTTAGGGTAGGTTCATGGTTGGGGTTTGGGTTGGGACTAGGGTAAGGGTTAGGGTTAGCGTTACTGTTGGGGTTAGGGTTAGAAGCGGTTTAGATTTGGGGTTAGGGTTAGAATAGGGTTAGGGTTAGGATTAGGGTAGGGTTAGGGTTACAGTTGGGGTTAGGCGTAGGGGTAGGGGTAAGGAAGGGGTAGGGGGTAGGATTAGGGGTTGAAGGTAGTGTTGGGGTTGGGGCTGGGGTTGGGTTGGGGTTGGGGTTGGGTTTGGGGCTGGTGCTGGGGCTGGGGTTTAAAGCTGGGGCTATGTCTGGGGATAGGGCTAGGACTAGGGTTAAGGTTAGAGGTGGGCTAAGGGTAGGATTAGGGGTTGAGGTTGGTGTTGGTGTTAGGATTGGGGTTGGGTTGGGGTTGGGGTTATGGTTGGGTTTGAGGCTAGTGCTGGGGCTGGGGTTTAAAGCTGGGGCTATGTCTGGGGATAGGGCTAGGACTGGGGTTGGGGTTAGAGGTGGGGAAGGGTGGGATTAGGGGTTGAGGTTAGTGTTAGTGTTGGGGTTGGGGTTAGGGTTGGGTTGGGGTTAGGGTTAGGGCTAGTTTTGGGGTTAGGGTTAGTGGGGTTAGGGTTTATGGTTTAGGGTTGGGGTTGGGGCTGGGGTTGGTTTTGGGGCAAGGGCTGGTGCTGGAGCTGGGGCTACACCTGGGGCTAAGGTTGGGGTTAGTGTTTGGGGTTGGTGTTGGGTTTACGTTTGGGATTTGGGTTTAGTGTGGGGTTTGGGGGTAGGGGTAGGGGTAGGGTTGGGCTTTGGGGTTTAGGATTGGGTTTGGGATTAGGGTTGGGGCTGGGGTTGGGGTTATGATTAGGGATTAGGGTTACGGGTAGGAGTAGGACTAGGAGTAGGAGAAAGTGTATGGCTTGGAGTTAGGGTTGGGGTTAGGGTTAGGTTTTGGTTAGGGTTGGGGTTTGGGTTTAGGGTTTATGGTTAGGGGTTAGGTCTAGCGATAGGGTTGGGGCTATGGCTAGTGCTAAGACTAATGTTGGGGTTAGGGTTATGGTTAGTGTTAAGGTTAGAGGCAGCGGTAGGGGTAGGGGTTTGGGTTTGGGTTAGGGTTATCTTTGGGGTTGGGTTGGGGTTAGGTTTAGGGGTTGGGGTTTGGGGTTTAGGTTTGGGGTTAGGGTTGGGATTAGGGCTGCTGATAGGGTTGGGGCTGGGGCTAGTACTCGGGTTGGGTCTGGGGCTGGGGCTGGGGTAAGGTTGGGATTAGGGTTTGGGGTTGGGGTTGGGGTTGGGGTTTGGGATTAGAGCTGGGGCTGGGGCTCAGGGCTAGGGGTTAGGATTAGGGTTGGGGGTTGGGTTTGGGGTTAGGGAAGAGTTGGGGTTGGGGTTGGGTTTGGGGTTAGGGTAGGGTTAGGGTTATGTTTGGGGTTGGGGTTGGGGTTAGGGTTAGCATTACTGTTAGGTTAGGGTAAGAAGAGGTTTAGATTTAGGGTTAGGTTTGGTGTTAGGGGTTCGGGTTTGGATTAGGGGTTAAGGTTACGGGGAAGGGGAGGTTAGGGGTAGGGTAGGGGAAGGGTATGTGTTGGGGTTAGGGTTAAGGTTAGTGTTAGGGTTGGGTTAGTGTTAAGGTTAGCATTAAGGTTGGGATTTGGGTTTTATGGTTATGGTTAGGTTTAAGTTTGGGGCTAGGGATAGGGTTGGGGCAGGGGGTAAGGCTGGGGCTGGGGTTGGGGTTATGGTTAGGGATAAGTTTGGGTTTGGGGTAGTGTTGGGGTTAGGATTGGGGCTGGGGTTGGGGTTGGGGTTGGGCTTGGGGTTGGGGCTATGGCTGGGGTTGGGGCTGGGGCTGGTGCTGGTGCTGGGGCTGGGGCTGGGCTGGGGCTGGGGCTGGGGTTCAGGTGGGGGTTAGCATTGGGGTTAGGGTTAGGGATAGGGCAGGGTTAGCTTTGGGGTTGGGGTTTAGGTTAGGGGTTTAGGGTTGGGGTTAGGATTAGGGGTTGGGGTTGGGGTTACTCTTAGGTTGGGAGTTAGGGTTGGGGTTAGGGTTAATGTTATGGTTGGGGTTACGGTTGGGGTTGGGGTTAGGGGTTATGGTTAGGGTGAGGAATAGAGTTTGGGGTTAGGGTTAGTGTTAGGGTTATGGTTAGGGTTGGGTTAGGTTTAGGGTTGTGGTTGGGGTTAGGGTTAAGTTTACGGTTAGCCTTACTGTTAGGGTAAGGGTTAGAAGAGTTTTAGGGTAGGGGTTGGGGTTAGAATAAGGTTATGGTTGGGGTTAGGGTTTAGAGTTAGGATTAGGGTTAGGGTTAGTATTGGTGGTTACAGTTAGGGTTAGCATTAGGTTTAGGGTAGTGTTAGCATTAGGGTTAGGGTAAGTTTTGGAGTTAGGGTTAGGGTTGGGATTTGGGGTTTAAGGATAGGGTAAGGGTTATGGTTATGGTTAGGGTTGTTGTTAGGGTTAGGGTTACGGGTAGGGTAAGGTGTGGGGTACGGTATGAGTGTGGGGTTAGTGTTAGGGATAGGGTTTGGTTAGCATTTTGGTTAAGGTTAGGGTTGGGGTATAGGGTTTAGGGTTAGTGTTGGGGTTTAGGGTTTGGGGTTATGGTTATGGTTGGGGTTGGGGTTAGGGTTGGGGCTGGGGCTGGTGTGGGGCAGGGGTTGGTGCTGGGGCTGGGGCTGCGGCTGGCCCTAACCTGGGGTTAGGGTTTAGGGTTGGGTTGGGGTTGGGGTTAGGGTTGAGGTTAGGGGTTTGGGGTTTGGGGTTGGGGTTGGGGTTGGGTTTCTGTTTGGGATTTAAGGTTAGGGATAGGGTTGGGGTGCAGAGTTTGGGGTTGGGGTTAGGGTTACGGTTGGGCTTTGGGGTTAAGTTTAGGGTTAGGTTTAGGGCAGGGGTTGGGTTAGGACTTCTGGTTAGGTTTGGGGTTAGGGTGAGGTTTGGATTAGGGTTAGGGTTAGGGTGTAGAGTTAGGGTTAAGGTTAGTGTTGGGGTTACGGTTAGAGTTAGGGTTAGGTTTCTGTTTAGGATTTAAGTTTGGGGTTAGGGTTAGGGTGTAGAGTTTGGGGTTAGGGTTAGGGTTGGGGTTAGGCTTTAGTGTTAGGGTTAGCGTTAGGGGTTAGGTTTAGGGTTAAGGTTAGTGTTGGATTTGGGTTAGGTTAACGTTACTGTTAGTGTTAGCGGTAGGGTTAGGGTTGGGCTTAGTGTTGGGGTTATGGTTAGGTTTAGGTTTAGGGTATGTTTAGGGTTAGGTTGCGGTTGGGTTTAGGGTTAGGGTTACGGTTAGTGTTACTGTTAGGGTTAGGGTTAGAAGAAGTTTAGATTTGGGGTTAGGGTTAGAATAGGGTTATGGTTAAGGCTAGGGTAGGGTTAGGGTTAGGGTTGGGGTTTGGGTTGGGGTTAGGTTTATGGTTAAGTTTACTGTTAAGATTAGGGTTATAAGATGTTTAGGTTTAGGATTAGGGTTAGAATAGAGTTAGGGTTTAGGATTAGGGTATTAGGGTTGCGGTTAGCGTTTAGGAGTTAGGGTTAGGTTTAGGTTATTGTTAGGAATAGGGTAGGGTTAGGGCTAAGGTTGGGGTTAGAGTTAGGGTTGGGTTGGGGTTAGGGTTAGTATTCGGGTAGGGTTAGGGATAGGGATAGGGTTAGAGCTAGGGTTAGGTATGGGTTTTGGGGTGAGGGTTACGGGTAGGGATAGGGGAGCGGTATGGCTTCGTGTTAGTGTTAGGGTTAGGGGTACAATTGGGGTTGGGGTTTAGGGTTTAGGGTTAGGGTTAGGGTTAGGGTTCCGGTTGGGGTTAGGCTTTAGGGTTAGGTTTAGCGTTATTGGTTAGGGTTATCGTTAGGTTTAGGGTAAGCATTAGGTTTAGGATTAAGTTTAGGGTTAGGGTAGGGTTAGGGTTCTGGTTGGCATAGGGTTTAGCGTTAGCTTTAGGTTTATGGTTAGAGTTAGTGTTAGGGTTAGGATTTATGGTTTAGGGATAGGGTGAGGGATAGAGTTATGGTTAATATTAGGGATGGATTAGGGTTAGGGTTAGGTTTGGGGCTGGGGCTAGTGTTGGGGTTAGGGATAGAGTTGGGGTTGGGGTTAGGGTAGGGTAGGGATAGGGTTGGGGTTGGGGTTAGGGTTAGGGTTAGCTTTACTCTTTTGTAGGGTAAGAAGAGTTTTAAGTTTAGGGTTAGTTTTAACATTACGGGTTCGGGTTGGGGTTAGGGGTTGGGGTTATGGGTTGTGGTAGGTTTTGAGTTAGGGGAAGGTGTATGGGTTGGGGTTAGGGTTGGGTTAGTCTTAGGGTTAGCATTAGGGTTGGGGTTTGGGGTTTGGGTTTGGGGTTAGGGGTTAGTGTTAGGTTTAGGACTAGGGATAGGGTTAGAGCTAGGGGTAGGGCTGGGGCTGGGGTTGGGGTTAAGGTTAGGGTTAAGTTTAGGGTTGGGGTGGGGTAGGTTTGGGGTTGGGGTTGGGGTTATGGTTAGGGGTTAAGGTTGGGGCTATGGCTGGGGTTAGAGCTGGGGCTAGTACTAGGGCTGGGGCTGCGGCTGGGGCTGGGGTTGGGGTAAGGGTTGGGTTTTGGGGTTAGGGTTGGGGTTAGGATTGGGGTTAGGTTTTTGGGGTTTAGGTTGGGGTTGGGGTTGGGGTTAGAGTTTGGGGTTAGTGTTGGTGTTAGAGTTATGTTTGGGGTTAGGGTTGGGGTTGGGGTTAGGAGTTTGGGGTTGGGGTTGGGGTTAGGGTTACTCTTGGGATTGGGAGTTAGGGTTGGGGTTAGGGGTTACAGTTATGGTTGGGGTTAGGGTTAAGGTTAGGGTTAGGGGTTAGGGTTAGCGTTAGGTTTATGGTTAGGGTTGGGTTGGGGTTAGGGTTGTGGTTGGGGTTAGGATTAGGGTTAGGGTTAGCATTACTGTTAGGGTTTAGGTTTGGGGTTAGGTTTATAAAGGGTTAGGGTTAGGATTAGGAGTTAGGATTAAGATTAGGGTTAGTGTTAGTATTGGTGGTTACGATGAGAGTTAGCATTAGGGTTAGGGTTGTGTTAGCATTAGGGTTATTGTAAGTGTTTATAGGTAGGGTTAGGTTTAGGGTTTAGGGATAGGGTCAGGTTTATGGTTAGGGTTAGTGTTGTGTTAGGGTTAGGGTTACGGGTAGGGTAAGGGGTAGGTGTGCAGTTTGGGTGTGGGGTGAGGGTTAGGGTTAGGGATAGGTTTGGGTTAGCATTTGGGTAGGTTTAAGGTAAGGGAATGGGGTTTAGTGTTAGGGTTAGGTTTAGGGTTTAGGGTTATGGTTAGTGTTAGGGTTAGGGCTGGGGCTAGGGATAGGGTAAGGGCTGGTGCTAGGGCTGGGGCTACGGCTAGTGCTAAGGATGGGGTTAGGGTTAGTGTTTGGGGTTAGGGTTGGGTTTAAATGTGGGATTTGGGGTTGGGGTTGGGGTTAGGGATAGGGTTGGGGCTATAGTTGGGGTTAGGATTAGGGGTTGGGGTTATGTGTGGGGGTGGGGGACGGGGAAGCGGTATGATAAGGGGTTATGGTTTGGATTAGGGTTAGGGTTGGGTTGGGGTTAGGGTTAAGGTTGGGGTTTAGGGTTGGGGTTAGGGTTAGGGCTATGGATAGGGTTAGAGATAGGGGTAGTGCTAGGGCTAAAGTTAGGATTAAGTTTAGGGTTAGCACTAGGGGTAAAGTAGGGGTAGGTTTAGGGCTTCTGTTTGGGGTTAGGGTTATGGTTGGATTAAGGTTAGGGATAGAGTTAGTGTTAGGTTGGGGTTAGGGGTTAAGTTTGGGGTTTAGGCTTTATGGTTGGGGTTAGGGTTAGGGTTGGGGCTAGGGATAGTGCTGGGGCTAAGGTTGGGGTTAAGTTTAGAGTTAGGGTTAGTGGTAGGGGTAGGGTTAGGGTTAGGACTTCTGGTTGGGGTTGGGGTTATGGTTGAATTAGGGTTAGGTTAGGGTTAGGGTGTAGAGTTTGGGGTTAAGGTTAGTGTTAGTGTTAGGGTTTAGGGATAGGGTTAGGTTTGGGTTTGGGATTTGGGGTTAGGGTAGGGTTAGGTTTGGGGTGTAGAGTTTATGGTTGGGGTTAGTGTTGGGCTTAGGCTTTAGGGTTGGCGTTAGCTTTAGGGGTTAGGGTTAGGGTTAGGGTTAAGGTTAATGTTAGATTTGGGGTTAGAGCTAGGGGTTGGGGTTGGGGTTAGTGTTGGGGTTGGGGTTAGGGTTGGGGTATGTTTGGGGTTAGGGTTGGGGTTGGGGTTGGAGATAGGGTTAAGGGTTAGTGTTACTGTTAGGGTTAGGGTTAGAAGAAGTTTAGATTTGGGATTAGGGTTAGAATAGGGTTAGGGTTAAGTTTATGGTAGGGTTAGGGTTAGAGTTGGGGTTTGGGTTGGGGTTAGGGTTATGATTAGCTTTACTGTTAGGGTTAGGGTTAGAAGAGATTTGGGTTTAGGGTTAGGGTTAGAATATGGTTGGGGTTAGATTTGGGGTATTTGGGTTGGGGTTGGGGTTATGGTTGGGGTTAGGGCTAGGGATAGGTTTAGGGTTTGGGGTTAGGTTTATGGGTAGGGAAGGGGAAGGGGTATGGCTTGGGGTTGGGTTTAGGGTTAGGTTTAGGGTTAGGTTTGGGGTTAGGTTGTGTTAGGGTTAGGGTAAGGGTTTAGAGTTCAGAGTTAGGTTTGGGGTTAGGGGTCCAGTTAGGTTTAGGCTTTATGGTTAGGGGTTAGGCTTAGGGTTGGGGTTAGGGTTAGGGTTGGTGTTAGGTTTGGGGTTAAGTTTGGGGTTACAGTAGGGTTAGGGTTACTGTTGGGGTTAGGTGTGGAGTTTAGGGTTAGGGTTAGTGTTGGGGTTAGGCTTTGGGGTTAGGGTTAGCATTAGGGGTTACGGTTGGGGTTAGCATTAAGGTTACTGTTAGATTTAGGGTAAGGATTAGGGTTAGTGTTAGTGTTAGTGTTAGGGTTAGGGTTGGGGTTAGTGTTAGGGTTAGGGTTAGGTTTAGGGTTAGGGTATGTTTAGGGTTAAGGTGTGTTTGGGGTTGGGGTTGGGGTTGGGGTTGGGCCTGGGGTTAGGGTTAGTGTTACAGTTAGGGTTAGGGTTAGAAGAAGTTAGAGTTAGGATTAGGGATAGAATAGTGTTAGCCTTAATGTTAGGGTAAGGTTAGGATTAGAGTTGGTGTTTGGGTTGGGGTTAGGGTTATGGTTAGCTTTACTGTTAGAGTTAGGGTGAGAAGAGGTTTAGGTTTAGGGTTAGGGTTAGAATAGTGTTAGCGTTCGGTTTAGGGTATTAGGTTTATGGTTAGCGATTAGGATTTGGGGTTAGGGTTAGGTTAGTGTTAGGGTTAGGGAGGGTTAGGGCTAAGGTTAGGGTTAGAGTTATGGTTGGGTTACGGTTAGTATTGGGGTAGGGGTAGGGCTAGGAATAGGGTTATGGCTAGTGTTATGTTTGGGGTTTGGTGTTAGGGTTACGGTAGGGATAGGGGAAGGGGTATGGCTTGGGGTTAGTGTTAGCTTTAGGGATAGTGTTAGGGTTGGGTTGGGGTTAGTGTTATGGTTTAGGGTTTAGGTTTAGGGTTAGTGATAGGGTTCCGGTTAGGGTTACGCTCTATGGTTAGGGTTAGCATTATTGGTTATGGTTTGGGTTGGGGTTAGGGTTAGTGTTAGGTTTATGGTTAAGTTAGGTTTAGGGTAGGGTTAGGGTTGAGGTTAGGGTTAGGGTTTAGGCTTTGGGGTTGGGGTTGGCCTTAGGGGTTAGGGGTTGGTTTAGGGTTAAGGTTAGTGTTATATTTATGTTGGTTAGGGTTAGTTAGGGTTAGTGTTGGGGTTTAGGGTTAGGGTTAGGTTTAGGTTTAGGGTATGTTTAGGGTTAGGGTTGGGGTTGGGTTTAGGGTTAGGGTTAGGGTTAGTGTTACTGTTAGGTTTGGGGTTAGAAGAAGTATGGATTTGGGGTTGGGGTTGGGAATATGGTTGGGGTTAAGGTTGGGATACGGTTGGGGTTAGGTTGAGATTTGAGTTAGGGTTAGGGTGCTGGTTGGCTTTACTGTTAATGTTATGGTTAGAAGGGTTTAGATTTGGGGTTGGGTTTAGAATAAGGTTATGGTTGGGTTTGGGGTATTAGGGTTATGGTTAGCGTTTGGGATTTGGGGTTGGGGTTAGGGTAGGATTAGGGTTATGGTTAGAGTTAGAGTTAGTGTTGGGTTAGGGTTAGGATTAGTATTGGTGTGGGGTTTGGGCTAGGGATAGTGTTAGGTCTAGGGTTAGTTTTAGGGTGTGGTGTTAGGGTTACAGATAGGGATAGGGGATGGGGTATGACTTGGGATTAGGGTTAAGTTTAGGCTTAGGGTTAGGGTTAGGGTGAGGTTAGGGTTAGGGTTGGGGTTTAGGGTTTAGGGTTAGTGTTAGGGTTAGGGTTCCGGTTGGGGTTTGGCTTTATCGTTAGGGTTAGCGTTATTGGTTAGGGTTAGGTTTAGGTTTAGCGTACGAGGGTTAGGGTTCGGGTTGACTTTGGGGTTAGATTTGTGTTAGGTTTAGGGTTAGGTTTGGGGTTTATGGTTTAGGGATAGGGTGAGGGATAGAGTTAAGGTTAGGGTTAGGGTTGGGTTAGGGTTAGGGTTGGGGGCTGGGGCTACGGTAAGGTTTAGGCTTAGGGATAGTGGTAGGGTTGTTGTTGTGGTTAATGTTACTGTTAGGGTTAGGGTAGAAGAGGTTTAAGTGTGGGGTTTCGGTTAGAATAGGGTTAGAATGGGTTTTAATTTAGGGTTAAGGTTATTTTAGGGTTAGGGTTGGGGTTTAGGGTTGGGATGGTTCATTGTTTAGGGTTAAGGTTAGGGTTGAGGGACGGGGTATGTTGGGGGTTGTGGTTAGGGTTGGGTTGGGTTCAGTGTTTAGGGTTTGGGTTAGGGATAGGTGGGTTATGGTTAGGGTTGGGTTAGGGTTAGGGGTAGGGGTAGGGCTGGTTCGGCTAGCGCTAGGGATAGGGTGGGTTATGGTTGGGTGGGTACAGTAAGGGGTTGAGGTTAGTGTTAGGGTTAGGGTTAGGATTGGGTTAGTGTTTGGGGTTAGGGTTAGGGGTAGGGGTAGGGGGTTGTTGTTAGGGTTAGGGTTGGGGTTGGGTTGGGGTTAGGGTTAGGGTTAGGGTTAGGGATAGGTTTAGGGCAAGGGCTAATGCTGGGGCTAGGGATACAGCTAGGGCAAAGCTTGGGGTTGGGGTTAGTGTTTGGGGTTGGGCTTGGGGTTACACTTTGGGGTTGGGATTAGCTTCATTGGTTGCGGTTAGGGTTAAGGTTAGTTTAGATTTGGGGTTGGGGTTGGGGTTAGTGTTAGGGTTAGGGTTGGTGTTGGGGTTGGTGTTGGGTTTGGGTTGGGTTTAGGGATAGGGTAGGTTTACGGTTGGGGTTTGGGTTGGGGCTAGGGTTGGGGTTGGGGTTAGAGTTGGGGTTAGGGTAAGGGTTAGAAAGAGGTTTAGATTTTGGGTTGGGGTTAGAATTAGTTTGGGGTTAGGTTTAGGGTAGGGTTATGGTTAGTGTTAATATTGGTGGTTACGGTTACTGTTAGCATTAGGGTTAGGGTTGTGTTAGCATTAGGGTTAGGGTTAGTGTTTAGAGTTAGGGTTAGGGTTGGGGTTTAGGGTTTAGGGATAGGGTTAAGGTTATGGTTAGGGTAGGGTTGTGTTAGGGTTAGGGTTACGGGTAGGGTAGCGGTAGGTGTACGGTTTCGGTGTATGGTTAGGGTTAGGGTTAGGGATAGGGTTGGGTTAGGGTTAAGGTTAGGGTATAGTGTTTGGGGTTTGGGTTGGTGTTGGGGTTTACGGTTTGGGGTTAGAGTTGGGGTTAGGGTTAAGGTTGGGGCTGGGGCTGGGGTTGGGGCAGGGGCTGAGTACTGGGGCTGGGGCTATGGCTGGGGCTAAGGATAGGATTGGGGTTAGTGTTTGGGGTTGGGGTTGGGGTTGGGGTTTGGGGTTACGGTTGGGTTGGTGTTGGGGTTGGGGTTGGGGTTGGGGTTGGGTCTATGGCTGGGGTTGGGTCTGGGGCTGAGTGCTGGGTCTGGGTCTACAGCAGGGGCTGGGGCTGGGGTAAGGGTTGGGATTTGGGGGTTGAGTGTTGGTGTTGGGATTAAGGTTGGGTTTTTACGGTTTGGGGTTGGGGTGGTTAGGGCAGGGGTTGGGTTTGGGGTTGGGGTTTGGGGTTAGGGTTAGGGATAGTGTTAGAGTTTAGGGTTAGGGTTAGGATTAGTGTTAGTGTTAGGGTTTCTCTTAGTGTTGGGAGTTAGGCTTGGGGTTACGGTTACGGTTATGGTTAGGGTTACGGTTGGGGTTGGGGTTTAGGGTTAGGGTGAGGATAGAGTTTAGGGTTGGGGTTAGTGTTGGGGTTATGGTTGGGGTTGGTTAGGGTTAGGGTTGGGGTTGGGGTTGGGGTTGGGTTTAGGGTTAGCGTTACTGTTAGGGTTTAGGGTTAGAAAGGGTTTAGGTTAATGTTAGGTTTAGAATAGGGTTAGGGTTAGGGTTAGGTTTAGGGTTAGGATTAGTATTAGTGTTAGTATTGGTTGTTACGGTGAGGGTTAGCATTAGGGTTAGAGTTGTGTCAGTATTAGGGTTTGGGTAAGTGTTTAGAGTTAGGGTTAGGGTTATGGTTTAGGGTTTAGGGATAGGTTTAGGTTTATGGTTAGGGATAGGGTTGTGCTAGGGTTAGGGTTACGGGTAGAGTAAGGGGGTAGGGGTATGGTTTCAGTGTGGGGTTAGTGTTAGGGTTAGGGATAGGGTTGGGTTTGCATTTGTGTTGGGGTTAAGGTTGGGGTATAGGGTTTGGGGTTAGGGTTGGGGTTTGGGTTTTGGGGTTGGGGTTAAGGTTTGGGGTTTAGGGTTAGGGTTAGGGTTAGGGCTAGGGCTAGGGATAGGCTAAGGGCTGGTGCTGGGGCTGAGCTACGGGAAGTGCTAAGGTTAGGATTGGGGTTAGTGTTTCTGGTTGGGGTTGGGTTTGGGTTTGGGATTTAGTGTTGGGGTTATCGTTAGTGTTAGGTTTTGGGGTTTAGGCTTGGGGCTGGGTATAGTGTTAGGACTAGGGTTGGGTTTTGGGGTTATGTGTGGGGTAGGGGAGCGGTATGGCTAGGGGTTATGGTTGGGGTTAGGGGTTGGGTTGGGGTTGGGGTTAAGGTTGGGGTTTAGGGTTTAGGGTTAGGGTTGGGGTTAGGGTTAGGGCTAGGGATAGGGTTAGAGCTATAGATAGTGCTAGAGCTAGTGTTAGGGTTAGGGGTAAAGTTCGGGTTACGGGTAGGGTAGGGATACTGTTACGACTTCTGGTTGGGTTTAGCGTTAGGGTTATGGTTGGATTCGGATTAGGGTTGGGGTTGGGTTGTAGAGTTTGGGGTTAAGGTTAGTGTTAGGGTTACGGTTTAGGGTTAGGGTTAGGGTTGGGTTTAGGATTTAAGGTTAGGGTGAGGGTTGGGGTGTAGAGTTTGGGGTTAGGGTTAGTGTTAGTGTTAGACTTTAGGGTTAGGGTTAGCGTTAGGGATTAGGCTTAGGGTTAGGGTTAAGGTTAGTTTTAGATTTAGGGTTAAGTTTGGGGTTAATGTTAGTGTTAGTGTTAGGGTAGGGTTAGGTTTAGGGTTAGGGGTAGGGTTAGGGTTAGGGTTAGGGATAGGGATAGGTTTAGGGCAAGGGATAGTTTTGGGGCTGGGGCTGCGGCTGGGGCAAAGTTTGGGGTTCGGGTTAGTGTTTAGGGTAGGGTTAGGCTTTGGGGTTGGGGTTAGTGTTGTTGGTTACAGTTAGGGTTAAGATTAGTTTAGATATAGGTTTCGGTTTGGGGTTTGTGTTAGTGTTAGGGTTAGGGTTGGGGTTAGTTTTGGGGTTAGGGTTAGGTTTAGGGTTAGGGTAGGTTCATGGTTGGGGGTTTGGTTTGGGGCTAGGGAAGGGTTAGGGTTAGCTTTACTGTTAGGGTTAGGAGAAGAGGTTTAGATTTGGGGTTAGGGGTTAGAATAGAGTTGGGGTTAGGGTTGGGGTGGGGTAGGGTTGGAGTTGGGGTTGGGGGTGGGGGTAGGGGTAGGACTAGGGGTTGAGGGTAGTGTTGGGGTTGGGTTGGGGTTAAGGTTAGGGTTGGGTTTGGGGCTAGCGCTGGGACTGGGGTTTAAAGCTGGGGCTATGTCTGGGGCTGGGGCTGGGACTGGGGTTAGGAGTTGGGGTTGGGGTTGGGGGTAAGGGTAGGATAAGGGGTTGCGGTTAGTGTTGGGGTTAGGGTTAGTGTTGGGTTAGGGGTTAGGTTTGGGGTTGGGGTTAGTGTTGGGGTTAGTGTTAGGCTTAGGGTTGGGGCTAGTTTTGGGGTTAGGGTTAAGGATAGGACTAAGATTTATGGTTTGGCTTGGGTTGAGGGCTGGGGTTGGTTTTGGGGCAGGGCTGAGTGCTGGGGCTGGGGCTACGGCTGGGGCTAGGGGTTGGGGTGGGGGTTGGGGTTGGGGCTTGGGGTTGTGTTAGTCTTAGGGTTAGCATTGAGGTTGGGGTTTAGGGTGTATTGTTATGCTTAGGTTTAAGTTTAGGGCTAGAGATAGGGTTGGGGCTGGGAGTAGGGCTGGGGCTAAGGTTAGGTTTAGGGTTGGGGTTAAGTTTGGGTTTAGGGTAGGGTTAGGATTAGGGTTGGGGTTGGCGTTGGGGTTGGGGTTGGGCTTGGGGTTGGGGCTATCTCTGGGGTTAAGGCTGGGGCTGGTGCTGGGGCTGGGGCTACGGCTGGGGCTGGGGTTGGGGTGAGGGTGAGGGTTGGGGTTGGGGTTGGGCTTGGGGTTAAGGCTATGGCTAGGGATAGGACTAAGGCTAGTGTTGGGGCTGGGGCTGGGGCTATGGCTGGGGCTGGGGTTCAGGTAAGGGGTTGGTATTGGGTATGGGGTTGGGGTTAGGGCAGGGTTAGCTTTGGGGTTGGGGTTTGGGGTTGGGGTTTGGGGTTAGAGGTAGGATTAGGGTTGGGATTAGGGTTATTCTTGGGGTTGGGAGTTGGGGTTAGGGTTACGGTTACGGTTATGGTTGGGGTTAGGGTTAGGGGTTAGGATTAGGGTGAGGAATAGGGTTTAGGGATAGGGTTAGTGTTGGGGTTATGGTTTGGGTTGGGTTAGGTTTGGGGTTGTGGTTGGGGTTAGGGTTAAGTTTAGGGTTAGCGTTACTGTTAGGGTAGGGTTAGTATAGGTTTAGGTTTAGGGTTAGGTTTAGGAATAAGGTTACAGTTAGGGCTGGGGTTTAGGAGTTAGGATTAGGGTTAGGGTTAGTATTGGTCGTTACAGTTAGGATTAGCATTAGGGTTGGGGTTGTGTTAACATTAGGGTTAGGGTAAGTGTTTAGAATTGGGAGTTAGGGTAAGTGTTTAGGGTTTAGGGATAGGGTTAGGGTTATGGTTAGGGTTGTCTTAGGCTTAGTATTATGGGTAAGGTAAGGGGTATTGGTACAGTTTGGGTGTGGGGTTGAGTGTTAGGGATAGGGTTGGGTTAGTGTTTGGGTTAGGGTTAGGGTTAGGGTTTGGGGTATAGGGGTAGGGTTAGCGTTAGGGGTTGGGGTTAGGTTTAGGGTTAAAGTTAGTTTTAGATTTGGGGTTAAGTTTAGTGTTAGTGTTAGTGTTAGTGTTAGGGTTAGGGTTGGGCTTAGTGTTGGGGTTGGGGTTAGGTTTATGGTTAGGGGTATGTTTAGGGTTGGGGTTGGGGGTTGGGGCTAGGGTAACAGTTAGGTTTAGCCTTACTGTTGGGCTTAGGGTTAGAAGAGGTTTAGATTTGGGGTTAGGGTTAGGGTTAGGGGTAGGGTTATGGTTAGAGTTGGGGTGAGGTTTGGGGTTAGGGGTAGGGGTAGGATTAGGGGTTGAGGGTAGTGTTGGGGTTAGGGTTAGGATTGGGTTGGGCTTGGGTTTGGGGCTAGTGCTGGGGCTGGGGTTTAAAGCTGGGGCTATGTCTGAGGAAAGGGCTAGGACTGGGGTTGGGGTTGGGGTTGGGTGTGGGGTGGGATTAGGAGTTGAAGTTGGTGTTGGGGTTAGGGGTTGGTGTTGGGTTGGGGTTGGGTTTGGGATTAGGGTTAGTGTTAGTATTAGTGTTGGGTTTGGGGTTGGGGCAAGTTTTGGGGTTGGGGTTGGGGTTCATGTTTTAGGTTGGAGTTAGAGCTAGGGTTGGTTTTGGGGCAGGGGCTGGTGCTGGGGCTGGGGCTACAGCTAGGGCTAAGGTTGGGGTTAGTGTTTGGGGTTGGTGTTTGGGGTTAGTGTTATGTTTAGCTTTGGGATTTGGGGTTGGTGTACGTTTGGGGGTAGGGTTGGGTTTGGTGTTGGGTTTTGGGTTTTAGGATTGGGTTTGGAGTTGGGGTTGGGGCTGGGGATAGGGTTGGGGCTGGGGTTGGGGTTGGGATTAGGGATTAGGGTTACGGGTAGGGGTAGGGGTAGGAGTAGGTAAAGATGCATGGCTTGGAGTTAGGGTTAGGTTTAGTTTTGGGTTAGGGTTAGGGTTGGGGTTTGGGTTTAGGGTTTATGGTTGGGGTTATGGTTAGGGCTAGGGATAGGGTTGGGGCTATGGCTAGTGCTGGGGCTAATATTAGTGTTAGGGTTGGGGTTAGTGTTGGGGGTTAGGGGCAGCGGTAGGGGTAGGGGTTTGTGTTTGGATTAGGGTTATATTTAGGGTTGGGTTGGGGTTGGGGTTGGGGTTCGGGTTTAGGGTTTGGGGTTAGGATTAAGGCTACGGATAGGGTTGGGGCTGGGGCTGGGGCTCGGGTTGGGGGCTGGGGCTGGGGCTGGGGTAAGGTTAGGATTGGGGTTTGGGGTTGGGGTTGGGGTTGGGGTTGGGATTAGAGCTAGGACTGGGGCTGGGGCTAGGGATTGGGGTTAGGGTTGGGGTTGGGTTTGGGGTTAGGGGTGGGGTTAGTGTTAAGGTTGGGATTGGGGTTGGGGTTGGGGTTAGCGTTACTGTTAGGTTGGGGGTAAGAAGGGTTTGGATTTGGGGTTAGGTTTAGCGTTAGGAGTTCGGGTTGGGGTTGGGGGTTAAGATTATTTGTAGGGGTAGGGGAAGGGGTATGGGTTTGGGTTGGGGTTAGGGTTAGTGTTAGTGTTAGCATTATGGTTGGGGTTTAGGGTTTATGATTATGGTTGGGTTTAGGTTTAGGGCTGGGGATAGGGTTAAGGCAAGGGGTAGGGCTAGGGTTAGTGTTGGGGTTAGGGTAAGTGTTAAGTTTGGGTTTAGGGTAGTGTTACGGTTGGGGTTGGGGTTGAGTTTAGGGTTAGGGTTGGGCTTGGGGTTGGGGCTATGGCTGGGGTTGGCGCTGGGGCTAGTTCTGGGGCTGGGGCTGGGGCTGGGGCTGGGGTTCGGGTGAGGTTAGCATTAGGGGTTAGGGTTAGGGATAGGGCAGGGTTAGCTTTGGGGTTGGGGTTTAGAGTTGGTGTTTGGGGTTAGGGGTTGGGTTTAAGGTTGGGGTTGGGATTACACTTGGGGTTAGGAGTTAGGGTTGGGGTTATGGTTATGGTTAGGGGACAGTTATGGTTGGGGTTAGGGGTTAGGGTTAGGGTGAGGATAGGGTTTAGGGTTCGGGTTAGTGTTAGTGTTATGGTTTGGGTTGGGTTAGGTTTAGGGTTGTGTTGGGGGTTACGGTTAAGTTTAGGGTTAGCGTTACTGTTAGGGTAAGGTTAGAAGGGTTTAGGTTTAGGGTTACGTTTAGAATAAGGTTACGGTTAGGCATAGGGTTTAGAGTTAGGATAAGGTTAGGGCTAAGGTTGGGGTTAGGGTTATGGATGGGTTGGGGTTAGGGTTAGGGTTAGGATAAGGTTAAGGCTAAGGTTGGGGTTAGAGTTATGGATGGGTTAGGGTTGGGGTTAGTATTGAGGTAGGGTTAGGGCTAGGGATAGGGTTAGGTCTGAGGGTTGGGTTTGGGGTTTGGGGTTAGGGTTACGGGTTAGGTATAGGGGAAGGGGTATGGCTTGGGGTTATGGTTGGGGTTAGGGTTAGAGTTGGTTAAGGTTAGGTTTAGTGTATAGGGTTTAGGGTTAAGTTAGAGTTATGGTTAGTGTTATGGTTAGCTTTATTCTTAGGGTTAGGGTTAGAAGAGGTTTAAATTTAGGGTTATGGTTAGAATAGTGTTAAAGTTATGATTAGGGTATTAGGGTTAGGGTTAGCATTCAGGATTTAGGGTTAGGGGTAGGTTTACGTTTGGGGTTTGGGTTAGTACTAGGTTGGGGTTAGTGCTGGGAATACGGTAAGTCAAGGGTTTATGGTTGGGGCTAGGGATTATGGTTACGGGGGGTTAGGGGAAGGGGTATGGCTTAGGGTTGGGGTTAGGTTTGGGGTTGGGGGTTGGGGTTGGTGTTAGCGTGGGTTTAGGGTTAGGGTTAGCGTTACTCTTAGATTTCGGGTTAGAAGAGTTTTAGGGTTAGGGTTAGTGTTAGGGTTGGGGTTAGGCTTAAGGTT
>CAKJTW010000454.1:0-10000 GCA_917880005.1 Nanger dama | reverse complement strand
GTTGGGTTAGTGTTTAGTGTTATGTTTGGGGTTAGGGTTAAGTGTAGGGATAGGGTGAGGGTTTAGGGTTAGGGTTAGGGTTAGGGATAGTGTTAGGGTTAGGTTAAGGTTAGGGTTAGGGATGAGGGTTAGGGGTTAGGGTTAGGTTTTGGGGTTGAGGGTTAGGGAAAGAGTTTGGGCTTGGGATATGTGTTAGGGTTATAGTTAGGGGTTAGGGTTAGGGTTAGGCCTAGGGCTAGGGTTGGGGTTAGGGTAGGGTTAGGGTAGGGTTGGTGTTGGGGTTAGGTTTAGGGTTAGGTTAGCATTACTATTAGGTTTATTGTTAGGTTTGGGTTTAGGTTTAGGGTTTAGGGTTGGGGGTTAGGGTTAGGGTTAGGATTAGGGTTAGGGGTTAGGGTTGGGGTAGGGGTTAGGGGTTAGGGTTGGGGATAGGTTTAGTGTTAGGGTTAGGGTTGGCGTTACTCTTAGGTTTAGGGTTAGGGGTTTGGGGTTAGGGTTTGGGGTTAGGGTTAGGTTTGGGTTTGGTTTAGGGTTAGTGTTACTCTTGGGTTAGGGTTAGGGTTAAGGTTACCTTGGGTTTAGGGTTAGGGTTAGGGTTGGTTGGGGTTAGGGTTGGGTTGGGGTTGGGGTTAGGTTTGGTTTAGGGTTAGGGTTAGGGTTAGGGTTAGGGTTAGCGTTACTCTTAGGTTTAGGGTTAGAAGTTTGGGGTTCGGGTTAGGGTTAGGGATAGGGTTAGGGTTAGGGGTGTTGGTTGGGATAGTGTTAGGGTTAGGTTTAGGGTTTGGTTTGGGTTAGGGTTAGGGGTTAGGGTTGGGTTTGGGGTGCGTTACTCTTGGTTTAGGGTTAGGGAGGTTTGGGTTAGGGTTGGGTGGGGTTAGGGTTAGTGTTAGTTTGGGGTTAGGGTTTATGGTTAGGGTTTGGTTTAGGGTTGGGTTGGGTTGGTTTGGGTTAGCGTTACTCTTGGGTTTAGGTTAGGTTTAGGGTTAGGTTTGGGGTTGGGGTTGGGTTGGTTTGGTTGGTTTAGGGTTGGGTTGGGGTTAGTGTTAGGGTTAGCGTTACTCTTGGGTTTAGGGTTAGAAAGGTTTGGGGTTGGGTTAGGGATAGCGTTGGTTTTAGGGTTTGGGTTAGTATTGGGGTTTGGGGTTATGTTTGGGTTTGGTTTAGGGTTAGGGGTTGGGTTTAGGGTTAGCGTTACTCTTAGGTTTAGGGTAGAAGGGTTTAGGCTTACAGTTAGGGTTAGGGGTTAGGGTTAGTGTTAGGGTTGAGGCTTAGGGTTGCGGTTTGGTTTAGGGGTTAGGATTAGGGTTCGGGTTTGGTTTAGGGTTAGGGTTAGTGTTAGGGTTAGCGTTACTCTTAGGTTTAGGGTTAGAAAGGTTTAGGGTTTGGGTTGGGGTTGGGGTTAGGGTTAAGGTAAGGGTTAGGTTTGGGGTTGGGTTTTGGTTTGGGTTTAGGGTTAGTGTTGGTGTTTGGGGTTAGCGTTAGGGTTAGGGTTACTGTTAGGGTTGGGTTTAGGTTTGGGGTCAGGGTCAGGGTCAGGGTCAGGGTAATTGTTGGGGTTAGCCTTGGGGTTACCATTAGCGTTAGGGTTAGCTTAGGTGTTAGGTTTGGGGTTAGGGGTTGGGGTTAGTGTTAGGAATAGGGTTAGGGTTTGGCTTTGGGGTTGGGTTTAGGGCTAAGGTTGGGGTTGGGGTTGGGTTGAGGTTGAGGTTAGGGTTGGGACTGGGGTTGGGGTTAGGGTTGGGATTGTGGTTGGGTTTAGGGTTGGGTTTGGGGTTAGGGTGAGGGTTGGGGTTAGAGTTAGTGTTAGGATTGGGGTTGAAGTTAGCATTGGGGTTGGGGTTAGGGTTAGTGTTGGGTTACATTTAGGGTTAGGGTTCGTGTTAGGGTTAGTTTACGGTTAGTGTTAGGGTTAGGGTTCGTGTTAGGGTTAGTTTAGGGTTAGTGTTAGGGTTAGGGTTAGGGTTCGTGTTAGGGTTCATGTTAGGGTTCGTGTTAGGGTTGGGTTAGGGTTAGGGTTCGGGTTCGGGTTAGGGTTCGTGTTAGGGTTAGTTTATTGTTAGTGTTAGGGTTAGGGTTAGGGTAAGGTTCGTGTTAGGGTTAGGGGTTAAGTTTGGGATTATGTGTAGGGTTAGGGGAAGCGGTATGGCTAGGGGTTGGGGTTAGGGTTAGGATTGGGTTAGGGTTAGGGTTGGGGTTGGGGTTTAGGGTTTAGGGTTAGGGTTGGGGTCAGGGTTAGGGCTAGGGTTAGGGTTAGGGCTATAGATGTGCTAATGCTAGGGTTAGGGTTAGGGGTAGGTTCGGGTTAGGGTAGATGTTAGGGATACGGTGAGGACTTCTGGTTAGGTTTAGTGTTAGGGTTATAGTTGGATTCGGATTAGGGTTAGGGTTGGGTTGTAGGTTTGGGGTTAAGTTTAGTGTTGGGGTTACGGTTTAGTGTTAGGATAGGTTTAGGTTTAGGATTTAGGGTTGGGGTTAGGGTTGGGGTGTAGAGTTTAGGGTTAGGGTTAGTGTTAGTGATAGGCTTTGGGGTTGGGGTTAGGGTTGGGGATTAGGCTAGGGGTTGGGGTTAAGGTTGGTTTTAGATTTAGGGTTAGGTTGGGGTTAGTGTTAGTGTTAGTGTTAGGGTTGGGTTAGGTTTAGGGTTAGGGGTAGGGTTAGGGTTAGGGATAGGGCTGGAGGTTTAAGGCAAGGGATAGTTTTAGGGCTGGGGCTACAGCTGGGGCAAGTTTAGGGTTGGGGTTAGTGTTTAGGGTGGGTTAGGCTTTGGGGTTGGGGTTAGTGTTATTGGTTGGGGTTAGGGTTAGGGTTAGTTTAGATTTGGGTTTAGGTTCAGTGTTTGGGTTAGTGTTGGGGTTAGGGTGGGGGTTAGTTTGAGGGTTAGGGTTAGGTTTAGGGTTGGGGTAGGTTCATGGTTGGGGTTTGGTTTGGGGCTAGGGTAAGGATTAGGGTTAGCTTTACTGTTAGGGTTAGGGGTTAGAAGGGTTTAGGTTTGGGGTTAGGGTTAGGAATAGGGTTGGGGTTAGGCTTAGGGTTGGGTGGGGTTAGGGTTGGGGTTGGGGGTGGGGGTAGTGGTAAGGGGTGGGACTAGGGGTTGAGGTTGGTGTTGGGGTTGGGTTAGGGTTAGGGTTGGGGTTAGGTTTGGGGCTAGCGCTAAGACTGGGGTTTAAGGCTAGGGCTAGTCTGGGGGCTGGGGCTGGGACTAGGGTTAGAGTTAGGGTTAGGGTTTAGGGGTAAGTGTAGGATAAGGGATGGGGTTAGTGTTAGTGTTGGTGTTGAGTGTTGGGTTAGGGTTAGGTCTGGGGTAGGGTTAGTGTTGGGCTTAGGGTTGGGGCTAGTTTTGGGGTTGGGGTTAGGGTTAGGGGTGGGGTTAGGGTTTGGGGTTAGGGTTGGGGCTGGGGTTGGTTTTGGGGCAGGGCTAATGCTGGGGCTGGGGTTACGGCTGGGGCTGGGGTTGGGGTTAGGGTTGGGTTGGGCTTGGGGTTAGGTTGGTCTTGGGGTTAGCATAAGGTTAGGGTTTGGGGTGTGTTGTTATGCTTGGGTTTAGGTTTGGGGCTAGAGTTAGGAGTTGGGGCTAGGAGTAGGGCTGGGGCTAGGGTTGGGGTTAGGGGTTAAGTTTAGGTTTAGGGTAGAGTTAGGATTAGGGTTGGGGTTGAGGTTGGGTTAGGGGTTGGGCTTGGGGTTGGGGCTAGGCTGGGGCTGAGGGCTGGGGCTGGGGCTACGGCTGGGGCTAGGGTTGAGGGTAGGGGTAGGGGTTGGTGTTAGGGTTGGGCTTGGGGTTAAGGCTCTGCTGGGATAGGGCTAAGAGCTAGTGCTGGGGCTGGGGCTATGGCTGGGGCTGGGGTTCGGGTAAGGGTTAGTATTGGGTTTAGGGTTGGGGTTGGGGCAGGGTTAGCTTTGGGGTTGGGGTTTGGGGGTTGGGGTTTGGGGTTGGGGGTAGGATTAGGGTTAGGGTTAGGGTTATTCTTAGGGTTAGGAGTTAGGGTTAGGGTTACGGTTACAGTTATGGTTAGGGTTAGGGTTGGGGGTTAGGATTAGGGTGAGGAATAGGGTTTAGGGATAGGGTTAGTGTTAGGGTTATGGTTTGGGTTGGGTTAGGTTTAGGGTTGTGGTTGGGGTTGGGGTTAAGTTTAGGATTAGCGTTACTGTTAGGGTAGGGGTTAGAAGGTTTGGTTTGGGGTTAGGTTTAGAATAAGGTTACGGTTAGGGCTGGGGTTTAGAGTTAGGGTTAGGGTTAGGGTTAGTATTGGTCATTTAGGGTTAGGATTAGCATTAGGGTTAGGGTTGTGTTAACATTAGGGTTAGGGTAAGTGTTTAGGGTTAGGGTTATGATAAGTGTTTAGATTTAGGGATAGGGTTAGGGTTAGGGTTAGGGTTGTCTTGGGCTTAGTATTATGGGTAGGTGAGGGTATTGGTACGGTTTGGGTCTAGGGCTAGTGTTAGGGATAGGGTTGGGTTAGTGTTTGGGTTGGGGTTAAGGTTCAGGGTTTAGGGTATAGGGGTAGGGTTAGCATTGGGGGTTAGGGTTAGGTTTGGGGTTAAGGTTAGTTTAGGTTTGGGTTAAGTTTAGTGTTAGTGTTAGTGTTAGTGTTAGTGTTAGGGTTAGGGTTGGGCTTAGTGTTAGGGTTAGGGTTAGGTTTATGGTTTGGGTATGTTTAGGGTTAGGGTTGGGGTTGGGGCTAGGGTAACAGTTGGGGTTAGCCTTACTGTTAGGCTTAGGGTTAGAGGGTTTGGGTTTGGGGTTAGGGTTAGGGTTAGGGTAGGGTTATGGTTAGTGTTGGGGTGAGGTTTGGGGTTAGGGGTGGGGGTAGGGGTAGGATTAGGGGTTGAGGGTAGTGTTAGGTTTAGGGTTAGGATTGGGTTGGGGTTGGGTTTGGGGCTAGTGCTGGGGCTGGGGTTTAAAGCTGGGGCTATGTCTGGGGAAAGGGCTGGGACTAGGGTTAGGGTTGGGGTTGGGGTGTGGGGTGGGATTAGGAGTTGAGGTTAGTGTTGGGTTTAGGGTGGGTGTTGGGTTGGGGTTAGGGTTGGGTTTAGGATTGGGGTTAGTGTTAGTATTAGTGTTAGGGTTTGGGGTTGGGGGCAGGTTTTGGGGTTGGGGTTGGGGTTCATGTTTTAGATTAGAGTTGAGCTAGGGTTGGTTTTGGGGCAGGGGCTGAGTGCTGGGGGCTGGGGCTACGGCTAGGAGCTAGGATTAGGGTTAGTGTTTAGGGTTAGTGTTATGTTTAGGTTTGGGATTTGGGGTTAGTGTACGTTTGGGGGTAGGGTTGGGGTTTGGTGTTAGGTTTTGGGTTTTGGGATTGGGTTTAGGGTTAGGGTTAGGGCTAGGGATAGGGTTGGGGCTAGGGTTAGGGGTTGGGATTAGGGATTAGGGTTACGGGTAGGGGTAGGGGGTAGGAGTAGGTAAAGATGCATGGCAGGGTTAGGGTTAGGTTTAGTTTTGGGTTAGGGTTAGGGTTAGGGTTTGGGTTTAGGGTTTATGGTTGGGGTTATGGTTAGGGCTAGGGATAGGGTTGCGGCTATGGCTAGTGCTAGGGGCTAATATTGGTGTTGGGGTTAGGGTTAGTGTTAGGGGTTAGGGGCAGCGGTAGGGGTAGGGGTTTGTGTTTGGATTAGGATTATCTTTAGGGTTGGTTTAGGGTTGGGGTTCGGGTTCGGGTTTAGTGTTAGGGTTAGGATTAAGGCTAGGGATAGGGTTAGGGCTAGGCTGGGGCTGGGTGGGGCTGGGGGCTAGGGTAAGGTTAGGATTAGGGTTTAGGGTTGGGGTTAGGGTTGGGATTGGGATTAGCTACGACTAGGGCTGGGGCTAGGGATTAGGGTTAGGGTTAGGGGTTGGGTTTGGGGTTGGGGTGGGGTTAGTGTTAAGGTTGGGATTGGGGTTAGGGTTGGGGTTAGCGTTACTGTTGGGTTTAGGGTTAAGGGGTTTAGATTTGGGGTTAGGTTTGGCGTTAGGAGTTTGGGTTGGGGTTGGGGGTTAGGATTATTTGTAGGGGTAGGGGAAGGGGTATGGGTTGGGGTTAGGGTTAGGGTTAGTGTTAGTGTTAGCATTATGGTTGGGTTTAGGGTTCATGATTATGGTTGGGTTTGGGTTTGGGGCTGGGAATAGGGTTAAGGCAAGGGGTAGGGCTGGGGCTAGTGTTGGGGGTTGGGGTGGGGTTAAGTTTGGGTTTAGGGTCGTGTTACAGTTGGGGTTGGGGTTGAGTTTGGGGTTAGGGGTTGGGCTTGGGGTTGGGGCTGTGCTGGGGTTGGCGCTGCTGGGCTGGGGGCTAGGGCTGGGGCTGGGGTTTGGGTGGGGTTAGCATTGGGGTTGGGGTTAGGGATAGGGCAGGGTTAGCTTTGGGTTGGGGTTTAGGGTTGGTGTTTAGGGTTGGGGTTAGGTTTAAAGTTAGGGTTAGGATTACACTTAGGGTTAGGAGTTAGGAGTTGGGGTTAGGCTTGTGGTTATGGTTGGGGGACAGTTATGGTTAGGGGTTAGGGGTTAGGGGTTAGGGTGAGGAATAGAGTTTAGGGTTCGGGTTAGTGTTAGGGTTATGGTTTGGGTTGGGTTAGTTTTAGGGTTGTGTTGGGGGTTAGGGTTAAGTTTTGGGGTTAGCGTTACTGTTAGGGTAAGGGTTAGAAAGGGTTTAGGTTTAGGGTTACGTTTAGAATAAGGTTACGGTTGGGATAGGGTTTAGAGTTAGGATAAGGTTAGGGCTAAGGTTGGGGTTAGAAGTTATGGCTGCGTTAGGGTTAGGGGTTAGGGGTTGGGATAAGGTTAAGGCTAAGGTTGGGGTTAGAGTTATGGATGGGTTAGGGTTGGGGGTTGGTATTGAGGTAGGGTTAGGGCTAGGGATAGGGTTAGGTCTGGGGTTGGGTTTGGGGTTTGGGGTTGGGGTTACGGGTGGGTATGGGGGAAGGGGTGTGGCTTGGGGTTATGGTTGGGGTTAGTGTTGGGGTTGGGTTAAGGTTAGGTTTGGTGTATGGGGTTTAGGGTTAAGTTAGTGTTATGGTTAGCTTTATTCTTGGGGTTAGGGTTAGAAGAGTTTAAATTTAGGGTTATGGTTAGAATAGTGTTAAAGTTATGATTAGGGATTAGAGTTGGGTTAGCATTCAGGATTTAGGGTTGAGGGGGGGTTTACGTTTAAGGTTTGGGTTGGTACTAGGTTGGGGTTGGTGCTAGGGATACGGTAAGTCAGGGGTTATGGTTGGGGCTGGGATTATGGTTGCGGGGGTTGGGGAAGGGGTGTGGCTTGGGGTGAGGGTTGGGGGATTATGGTTGGGGGTTGGGGTTGGTGTTGGCGTGGGTTTGGGGTTGGGGTTAGCGTTACTCTTGGGTTGTGGTTAGAAGGTTTTGGGGTTGGGGTTAGTGTTAGGGTTGGGGGTTGGGCTTAGGTTAGGGATTAGGGTGAGGGTGAGGTTGGGGTGAGGGTTAGGATTAGGGTTGAGGGGTTAGGGTTAGGGTGAGGATTAGGGTTTGGTTTAGGGTTTGGGTTAGGGTTAGGGTTAAGTTTAGGGATAGGGTTAGGGAAGTGTTAGGATTAGTGTTAGGGTTAGGGAGTTAGGATTAGGTTGGGGTTATGGCCTAGGGTTGGGGTTAGGGTTGGGGTTTGGTTTGGGGTTAGGGTTGGGGCTGGGGTTAGGGTTAGCATTACTCTTAAGGTTAGGGTTAGAAGGGTTGGGGTTGGGGTTAGGGGTTAAAGTTAGGGGTTAGGGGTTTTCGTTGGGGTTAGGGTTAGGATTAGGGGTTGGGGTTAGGGTTAGGGGTTAGTGTTAGTGTTAGGGTTTGGGGTTGGGGTTAGGGTTGGTGTTAGTCTTGGTGTTGGGGGTTAGGGTTTAGGGTCAGGGTCAGGGTCAGGGGTTGGGTTTGGGGTTTACGGTTTGCGTTGGGGTTAGCGTTGGGGTTAGGTTTAGGGGTTGGGGTTAGTGTCAGGGTTAGCGTTGGGGTTAGGGCTGGGGTGTGGGTTGGGGTTGTGTTCGGGGTTAGGGTTGGGATTGGGGTTGGTGTTAGCGTTAGGGTTGGGGTTGGGGTTAGGGTTTAGGGTTAGGGTTAGTGTTGGGGTTGGGGTTAGGCTTAAGGTTGGGGTTAGGGTGAGGGTTAGGGTTGAGGGTTAAGGGTTGGGGTTAGGGGTGAGGATTAGGGTTTGGTTTAGGGTTTGGGTTAGGGTTAGGGTTAAGTTTAGGGATAGGGTTGGGGAAGGGTTAGGATTAGTGTTGGGGTTAGGAGTTAGGATTAGGTTGGGGTTATGGCCTAGGGGTTGGGGTTAGGGTTGGGGTTTGGTTTGGGGTTAGGGTTGGGGCTACGGTTGGGGTTAGCATTACTCTTAAGATTGGGTTAGAAGGGTTGGGGTTAGGGTTAGGGTTAAAGTTAGGGTTAGGGGTTTTCGTTAGGGTTAGGGTTAGGATTGGGGTTAGGGTTAGGGTTAGGGTTAGTGTTAGTGTTGGGGTTTGGGGTTGGGGTTGGTGTTAGTGTTAGTCTTAGTGTTAGGGTTAGGGTAGGGCTCAGGGTCAGTGTCAGGGTCAGGATTGGGTTTTGGGTTACGGTTTGCGTTAGGGTTAGCGTTGGGGTTAGGTTTGGGGGTTGGGGTTAGTGTCAGGGTTAGCATTAGGGTTGGGGCTGGGGTGTGGGTTAGGGGTTGTGTTCGGGGTTAGGGTTGGGATTGGGGTTGGTGTTAGCGTTAGGGGTTGGGGTTGGGGTTAGGGTTAGGGTTGGGGTTAGGATTAGGGTTAGGGTTGGTGTTAGGTTTAGGGGTTAGGGTTGGAGTTTAGGGTTGGGGTTGGGGTTAGTTTTACTCTTAGGATTTGGGTTGGGGTTAGGGTTGGGGTTTGGGGTTAGGATTAGGTTTGGGGTTAGGGTTAGGTTATGGTAAGTGCTGGGGCTGGGTTGGGGTTAGGATTAGGGTAGGGTTAGGGTTGGGTGTGGTGTAGGGAAAGGGTTGGGGTTTTGGTTACGGTTACGTGTTGGGGTTAGTATTAGGTTGGGGTAGTGGTAAGGGGATGGGTTGGGGTCGGGGTTGAGGTTAGTGCTATGGTTGGGTTGGGTTTTTGTTGGGGTTAGGAGTGGGGTTAGTGTTAGGGGTTAGGGTTAGGGCTAGGGATGGGGTTGGGGCTAGGGCCATTGCTATGGTCATGGCTGGGACTTAGACTAGGGCTAGGGGTGAGGTTGGGATTTTGGGTTGGGGTATGGTTTAGTGTTATGGTTTGTGTTGGGGGTTAGGGTTAGGGGTTAGGATTAGAGTTATCGGTTTGGGGTAAGGGTAGGGGTAGGGGAATGTGTTGAAGTTAGTGTTGGGGTTAGGGTTTGGTTACAGTTAGGGTTAGGATTGGGGTAGGGGGTTAGGGATAGGGTTAGGGTTAGGGTTGGAGTTAGGGTTAGGGGTTGGGGATGGGGTTAGGGTTAGGGCTGGGTTTAGGTTTAGGTTTGGGTTGGTGTTGGGGTTAGGGTTAGTTTTGGGGTTTGGTTTGGGGTTATCTTTGGTGTTTAGTTTTAGGGTTAGGGTTAGGGTTATGGTTTGGGGTTAGTGTTGGGGTTCGGGTTTATGGTTGGGTTTAGTGTTAGGGTTAGGGTTGGGGTAGGGTCAGGGGTCAGGGTCAGTATCAGTGTCAGGGTTTGTGGTTAGGTTTAGCATTAGGGTTAGCGTGAGGTTTAGGGTTAGGGTTGGGTTAGCGTTAAGGGGTTGGGGTTGGGGTTACGCTGTGGGGTTGGGGTTGGGGTTAGTGTCAGGGGTCATGGTCAGGGTCAGGGTCAGAGTCAGGGTCACGGTTTAGGGTTAGGTTTAGCATTGGGTTAGGGGTTAGGGTTAGGGGTTGGGTTAGGGGTGGCGTTAGGTGTTGGGGTTAGGGTTTGGGGTTGGGGTTGGGGTTGGGGTTGGGGTCAGGGGTCAGTGTCAGGGTCAGGGGTCAGAAGTCAGGGTCGGGGTTTAGGGTTGGGTTTGGCGTTATGGTTAGCGTTAGGGTTAGGGTTAGGACTATGGTTAAAGTTTGGGGTTAGGGGTTAGGTTAGGGTTAGGGTTGGGATTGGGGTTAGGAT
>CAKJTW010000453.1:0-59990 GCA_917880005.1 Nanger dama | reverse complement strand
AACCAAACACCAACCCCAACCCCAACCCTAAACCTAACCCCTAATCCTAACCCTAACCCTAATACCTAACCCTAACCCCTAATCCTAACCCCAACCCAACCCCAACCCTAACCCCTAACTCCTAGCCCTAGTCCAAGTCCAGCCCCAACCATAGCCCTAGCATTAGACCTAACCTTAACCCTAACCCCTAAACCCTGACCCTGACACTGACCCCTGACCCTGACCCTGACACTAACCCCAACCCTAACCCCAACCACAACCCTAACCCCAAACATACCCTAACCCTAAACCTAACCTTAACCTTAACACTAACCCTAACCCTAACACCAAATCTAACACCAACCTTAACCCCAACCCCAACCCCTAATGCTAACTCTAACCCCAAAGCCTAACCCTAACACTAACTCTAACCCTAAACTCTACACCCTAACCCTAACCATCACCCTAACCTTAACCTAACCCTAAATCCTAAACCCAAACCTAACCCTAACCCTAAACCCGATCCCTAGCACTTACCTTATCCCTAAACTCTGCACCCTAACCCTAAACATAACCCTGATCCAACCATAACCGCAACCCTAACACCAACCACAAGTCCTAACCCCACCCTTAATCCTAACCCTAAACTTAACCCTAACCTTGACCCTAACCCCAGCCCTAGCACTATCCCTAGCCCCCTAACCCTAACCCAAACCTAATCCTAACCCTAACCCTAACCCCAGCCATACCCCCTTCCCCTACCTCTACCCCTACTTCTAAACATAACCATAACCCTTAACCTTAAACCTAACACTAGCCCCAAACCTATCTCTAACCCTAACCCCAACACTAACTCTAACTCTAAGCCTAAACCCTAAAACTTAAAACTAAGGCTGACCTTAACCCCAACCATAACCCTAACACTAAATCCCAAACGTAAACCCAACCCTAACCCTAAACACTAACCATAAACCTAACCCCAAACACTAACCCTAACCCTAACCTTAGCCCTAGCCTTAGCCTAGCCCTAGCACTAGCCCTTGTCCTAACACTAGCCCTAGCCCTAACCCTAACCATAACCATAACCATAACCCTAAACCCTAAACCGTAAACCTAACCCCAAACCCTATACCCTAACCTTAACCCTAACGCAAACGCTAACCAAACCTTATCCCTAACACTAACCCTACACCCAAACCGTACCCCTACCCCTTACCCTACCCTTAACCCTAACCCTAACACTACTCTAACCATAACCATAACTCCTAACCCTATCCCTAAAGCCTAAACCCTAACCCCTAGCCCTAACTCCAAACCCTTACCTAACCCTAATGCTAACACAACTCTAACCCTAATGCTAAACCCAACTGTAACGACCAATACTAACACTAACCCTAATCCTAACTCTAAACCCTATCCCTAACCGTAACCTTATTCTAAATGTAACCCTAAACCTAAACCTCTTCTAACCCTTACCCTAACAATAACGCTAACCCTAAACTTAACCCTAACCCCAAACACAACCCTAAACCTAACCCAACCCAAACCATAACCCTAACACTAACCCTAACCCTAAACTCTATTCCTCACCCTAACACTAACCATTAACCCCTAACCATAACCGTAACCCTAACCCTAACTCCTAACCCTAAGAGTAATCCTAACCCTAAACCTAAACCTAACCTTAACCCTAAACCCTAACCCTAAACCTAAACCAAACCCTAACCCTAACCCTAATCCTAACCCCAACTTTAATGCTAACCTGAAACCCAACCCCAACCCCAAACCAAAATCACAACCCTACCCCCAACCCCAATCACAACCTTAACTCCAACCTCAACCCGAACCCCAACCCCAAACGTAACCCAACCCTAACACAAACCCTAATCGCTTCCCTAATCCTAACCCTAAATCTAACCTCTAAACCTAATTCTAACCCCAACCCCTAAACCCAACCCTAACCCTAACCAAAAGCCCTAACACTAACCCTAACCCTAAACCTCTCTAATCCAAACCCCAAACCCTAACCCTAACCCTATCCCTAAACCTCTTCTAACCCTAAACCTAAGAGTAAAGTTAACCCTAACCCTAACCCTAACCCTAACATCTAACCCCAACCCTAACCCTAAGCTAACCCAAACCCTAACAATAACCTTAAACCTTAACATTAAACCTAAACATAACCCCTAAACATAAAACTAAACTTACCCTAACCTTACCACCAACCCTTAGCCTAAACCTAACCCCAACCCTAACCCTAACCCCAACCCCAACCCTAACCCTAACCCCCAACCCTAACCCTAAACCTAACCTCAACCCCAACCCTAACCCTAACCCTAAACCCTAACACTAACCCCTACAATAACCCTAACCTAACCATAACTCTAACCCTAACCCTAAAACCCAACACTAACAGTAACCCCAACCCCTAGCCCTAAACCTAAACCCAACCCTAACCCTAAACCAAACCCTAACCCCAAACCTAACCCTAACCCTAAACCCTAACCCTAACCCTAACCCTAAACATCTTCTAACCCTAAACCTAAGAGTAACATTAAACCTAAACCTAAACCTAACCCTAAACCCAAACCTAACCTTAACTCCAACCCTAACCCTAACCCCCAACCCCAACCGTAAACCCAACCCCAAACCTAACCCTAACAATGATCCTAACCCCAGCCCTAACCCTAACCCCAAACCCAACCCCTAAACCAAACCACAATCCCAACCCCTAAACACAACACCAATCCCAACCCTAACACCAAACTCAACCCTAAAAAAACCGCAACACTAACCCTAACCCTAAACCTAATCCCAAACTCAAACCCTAACACTAATCCCTAACCATAACCCTAACCGTAACCCTAACCCTAACCAAAACCCCTAACCCTAACCCTAACCCTAACCCTAAACCTTTCTAACCCTAAACCTGAGAGTCATGCCCCTAAACCTAACCCTAAACCTAACCTAACCCTAACACTATAACCCTAACACTAACCCTACCCTAACCACTAGTCCTAACCCTAACCCTAACCTTAACACCAACCTTAACCTCAACCCTAATCACAAACCTATCCCTAAAATCAACACCAACCCTAACCCTAACCCCAACACTAACCCTAAACCTAATCCTAACCCCTAACCCTAAACCTAACCCTAACCCTAAACCCTATCCCTAACCCTAACCCAAACCCTAACCTTAACCTAAAACTAACCCTAACCCTAACCCTAAACCCTAACCCTAACCCTAACCTAACACCAACCCTAAACCTAACCCTAGCCCCAACCCTAAACCTAACCCCAACCCCAACCTCACCCCAACACCAACCCCAGCCCTAAACCTAACCCCAACCATAATCCTAAACCTAAACCCAACCTCAACCCTAACCTCTACCCCAACCCTAAACCTAACACTAATCCTAACCCCTATCCCTAACCCTAACCCCAACACCTACCCTAATCCTAACCCCTATCCCAACCTAACCTTAACCCTAACCCTAACCCCAATGCCAAACCCACACTAACCGAACCCTAACCCTAACCCTAACCCCTAGCCCTAGATTTTAACTCTAACCATAACTTTAACACTAACACATATCCTAAGCGTAAGTTCTTTTCCCTAACCCTAACGCTAAAACTCTATCCCTAACGCTAACGCTAACCCTAACCCCAACCCTAACCCTAACCCCAACCCCAACCCTAACCCCTAACCCCAACCCCAACCCTAACCCTAACCCTAACCCTAACCCCCAACCCTAACACTAACCCCCAACCCCAACACTAAACCCAACCACAATTCCAAACCTAAACCCCAACACCAATCCCAACCCCTAACCCCAAGCTCATCCCTAAGCCAACCCCAAACCTAACTGTAAACCTAACCCTATCCCTAACCCCTAAAACTAACCCTAACCTTAACCCCTAACCCTAACCATAACACTAACCCTAACAACTAAACTTAACCCCTAACCCTAACCCTAAACCAAATCATAAGTCTAACCCCAACCCTAATCCTAACCCTAACCCTATACTTCTAACGCTAAACTTAAGAGTAACGCTATCCATAACCCCTAACACTAACCCTAAAACTAAACCTCTTCTAACCCTAAACCTAAGAGTAACGCCAACCTTAACCCCTAACCCTAACCCCAAACCTAACCAAAACCCTTAAACCTAGCCCCAAACCTCTTTCTAACCCTAAACATTAGAGTAACGCCATACATAACCCTAACCTTAACCCTAACACCTAACCCTAACCTAACCCTAACCCTAACCCTAACCCCTAACCCTAAACCCTAACACTAACCCTAACCCTAACCTCTAAACCTAACCGTAACCATAACCCTTACCTTAAAAACCAACCCTTATCCTAACGCTAACACCAACCCTAACCCTAACCCCCAACCCCAAACCGATCCCTAACCCCAACCCTATAACCTTTCTAAACCTAAACCTAAGAGTAACGCTAACATTAACCCTAACCCTAACCAAACCCTAACCCTACTCCAAACCATAACCCTAACCCTAACACCAACCCTAACCCTAACCCTAACCCCCAACCTAAACCTAACCCCAACCGCAACTCTAATCCTAACCCCAACACTAACCCTAACCCTAACCCCAGCTCCAACTCTAACCCAACCCCAACCCTAACCCTAACCCAACCCTAACCCTAACCTCTACCCCAACCCTCACTCTATCCCTAATCCTAACTCTTAACCCCAAACTTAACCCTAACCCCAAACCTAACAATAACCCCTACCCCAACCTTAACCTTAACCCCTAAACCTAACCCCAATGCCAACCCTACCCTAATCCAACCCTAACTCTAACCCCTAGCCCTAGGCCTAACTCTAACCCGAACCCTAATTTTAACCCTAACACATATACTAAAAACTAAGCTCTTTCCCTAAACCTAGCCTTAACCCTAAACCTAACCCCAACCCCAACCCTAACCCTAACCAAAACCCGAACCCTAACCCTAACCCGAACCCTAAACCTAAGAGTAATGCTAACCCCAACCCTAACCCCAAACCTAATCCTACCCCAACCCCAACCCTAAACCCAACCACAATCCGAACCCTAACCCCAAAATCAATCCCTACCCTAACCCCCAACCTCAACCCTAACCCCAACCCCAACCCTAACCCTAACCCTAATTCCTAACCCTAACCCCTAACACTAAACTTAACCCTAACACCTAACCCTAAACATAACCATAATCCTAACTGTAACCAAAACACTAACCCTAACCCTAACCCTAACCCTAAACCTAAGAGTAACACTAACCCCAACCCTAACCACAGCCCCTAACCCTTACCCTAACACTTACCCTAACAGTAACCAAAAGACTAACCCTAAACCCTAACCCTAACCCCAACCTAATGCTAACTCTAACCCCTAACACCTAACCCTAACCATAACACTAACCTTAACCCCTAACCCTAACACTAACCCTAACCCTAACCCTAACCTCAACCCTATCCCTAGCCCCAACCCCAACCCTAACCTTAAACCCCTACCGCAACCCTAACCCTAATCCTAATCCTAACCCCTAACCCTAACCCTAAACCTAAACCCTAACCCTAACCCTAACCCTAACCAAAAACCTAACCTAACCCTAAATCTAACCCCAAACCAAACCCTAACCCTAACCATAACCATAACCCTTATCCTAACCGTAACCCTAAACCTCTCCCAACCCCTAAACCTAAGAGTAACGATAACCCAAACCATAACCCTAACCCCTAACACTAACCTTAAGCTTACCCCCTAACCCTAAAACTAACCCCTAACCCTAACCTCAACCATAACCCCAACCGTAACCCTAACCCTAATCCAAACTCCTAACCCTAACCGTAACCCTCACCCTAAAACTCTTCTAAACCTAAACCCAAGAGTAACGCTAACCCTAACCCTAACCCTAACCCTAAACAAAGACCCCAACCCTAAACCTAACACTAACCCTAACCCTAAACCCCTTCTCTAACCCTCAACGTAAGAATAACGCTAACCCAAACTCTAACCTTAACCCTAACCGTAATCGTAAACCCCAACCTCAACCCCTAACCCTAACCCTAACATAACCCTGACCCTAACCGTAAACCCTAACCTTAACACTAAACTTAAACCTAACTCTAACACCATCCCTTACCCTAACCCCCACCCTAACCCTAAACCTGACCCCAACACTAACACTAACCTCAAACCCAACCCTAACCCTAACTCCAACCCTAACCCTAAACACTTCCCAAACCCTAATTCTAACCCTAATCCTAACCCCTAACCCTAACCCCTAAACCCTAACCCTATCCCTAACCCTAACACCTAATCATAAATCTAACACCTAAACCTAACACAAACGTTAACACTAACCTTAAACCCTAACACTAACACTAACCCTAACCCCAAACCCAACACTAAAACTAACCCCTAACCCTAAACCCCTGACCCTGACACTGTCCCTAAACGTAACCCTAAACCTAACACTATCTTTAACCCTAACTCTAACCGCCTAACTAAACCCTAACCCTAACCCTAACCCTAAACCATAACCCTAACCCTAACACTAACCTAAACCCTAACCCTAACCCTAACCCTAACCCTAAACCGAACCCCTAACCCTAAACCTCTTCTAAACCTAAACCCAAGAGTAACGCCAATGCTAACCCTAACCCTAACCCTGAAACAAACCCTAATCCTACCCCAAACCCTAACTTTAACCCTACACCAAACCCTAACCCTATCCCCAAAACCAACCCGAATCCTAACTCTAAACCTAACAATAACCGTAACCCCTAAAACTAACCATAACACTAACCCTAACCCCTACCTAACCCTAACGCTAACCCTAATGCTAATGCTAACCATAATGCTAACCTAACCTTTAACCTTAAACCTTGACCCTGACCCTAACCCTAAACCTAACCCTAACCCTAACGCTAACCCTAAACCCTAACCCTAACGCTAACCCCAGACCTAACCCCAAACCCAACCCTAACCCTAAACATAACCTTAACCCTAAACCTAACCCTAACATCTAACTCTAAACCTAACCCCAAACGTAAGAGCAGCACTAAACCTAACCCTAAACCTAACCCTAATCCAAACCCTAAACCTAACCCTAAAAACAAACCCAACCCTAAGCCTAACCCTAAGCCTAACCCTAACAGCTAACCCTAACATTAAATGTTCTTTAACCCTATACCTAAGAGTAATGCTAATCGTAACCCTAACCCTAACCTTAAACCAAAAACCCAAACCTAACCCTAACCGTAAACTTAACCCTAAACCAAACCGTAACCCTAATCCTAACCCTAACCCTAACCCTAACTAAAACCCCTAACCTTAACTCTCAACCCTAACCCTAACCCCAAACCTCTTCTAACACTAAACCTAAGAGTAATGCTAACCCTAACCCTAACCGTAAACCAAACATTAACCCTAACCCTAAACCAAACCCTAACCCTAATCCGAACCCTAAACCTAAACCTAAACCTAGCTGTAACCCCAACCCTAACCCTAACCAACCCATAACCCTAACCCTAACCCCCCAACCCCCCCCCTAACCCTAACCCTAAGCTCTATCCCTAACCCTAAGCCTAACCCCTCAACCTACACCTAACCCTAATCGTAACCCCAACCCTAATCAAAACCCCTAACCCTAACACTAACCCCAACCCCTAAACCTCTTCTAACCCTAAACCCCAAGAGTAACGCTAACCCTAACCCTAAGCCTAACCCTAACCCTAACCCTAATCCTAAACCCTACCCTTAACCCTAACCTAACCCTAATATAACCCTAACACTAACCCTAACCATAACAGTAAACCCTAAACTTAACCCCTAATCTAACCCTAACCCTAACATCAACACTAACCCCAACCCCAACCCCAACCCTAACCATAACACCAACATCAACCCAAACACTAACCCCAACCCTAACCCTGACCCTACCCCCAACCCTAACGCTAACCCCTTCCCCAAACCTACCATAACCCTAATCCTAACCACTAACCATAACCCCAACCCTAAACCCTAATCCTAATCCTAACCTTAAAACTAACAATAAACCTAATAGTAATGCTAACCTTAACCCTAACCCAACCTCAACGCCAATCCTACCCTAAGCCTACCCTAACCCTAACCCCAGACCTTGTCCTACCTCTAACCCTAACCCTAACTTTAACCCTAACACATATCCTAAGCCTAAACTCTTCCCTAACACTATCAATAAACCCTAACTTTAACCCTATCCCTAATCCATAACCCTAACCTTAACCCTAACACTATCCCTAACACTAACCATAACCCCAACACTAACCCTAACCCCAAACCCAACCCCTAACCCTAACCCCAAACCTAACCCCAACTCCTAACCCTAACCCCAACACTAACCCTAACCCTAAACCCAAACTTAAACCAAACCCCAAACCCAACCCTAACCCCCAACCCCAATCCCAACCCAAATCCCAACTTCAGCCCTAACCCCAAACCCAACCCTAACCCTGACCCCAAACCCAACCCCAACCCTAACCCTAACCCCAACACTAACACTAACCCCAACCCCAACTCTAACCCCCAACCCCAATCCCAACCTAAACTCCAACTTCAGCCCTAACCCCAACCCCAACCATAACCCTAACTTAACCATAACCCCAAACCTACCCTAAACCAAACCTAACCCTAACCTCAACCCTAACCCTAATCCTAACCTAACCCTAAACTTAACCTTAACCCTAAACCAAACCCTACCCTAAACCAGGCCCCAACACTAACCCTAATGAAAACCCCCAACCCTAACCCTAACCCTAACCCTAAGTCTCTTCTAACCCTAAACCCAAGAGTAACGCTAACCCAAACCCTAACCCTAACCACTAACCCTAACCCCAAGCCCTAACCCCAACCCCAAAACTAACCCCCAACCCTAACCCTACCCGTAACCCTAACCCTAATCAAAATTCCTTACCCTAACCGTAATCCTAACCCCAAAACTCTTCTAAATGTAAACCCAAGAATAACGCTAACCCTAACAGTAACCCTAACCCTAACCAAAAACCCTAACCCTAACCCTAACCCTAACCCTAACCCTAAACCTCTTCTAACCCTAAACGTAAGAGTAACACTAACTCTAACCTAAGCCTAACCCTGACCCTAACCGTAAACCCTAACCTTAACACTAAACCTAACCCCAACTCTAACACCAACCCTAACCCTAACCCCAACCCTATCCCTAACCCCAACCCTATAACCTTTTCTAAACCTAAACCCAAGAGTAAAGCTAACCCTAACCCAAACCCTAAACCAAACCCTAACCCTACCCCCAAACCATAACCCTAACCCTAACAAAACCCTAACCCTAACCCCTAAACCCCAACCTAAACCTAACCCCAACCGCAACTCTAATCCTAACCCTAACACTAACCCTAACCCTAACCCCCAACTCCAACTCCTACCCAACCCCAACCCTAACCCTAACTCCAACCCCTAACCCCAACCTCTACACCAACCCCAACTCTATCCCTAATCCTAACTCTTAACCCTAAACTTAACCCCTAACCCCAAACCCAACAATAAACCCCTACCTCAACCCTAACCTTAACCCTAAACCTAACCCCCAATGCCAACCCTACCCTAACCCAACCCCTAGCCCCAACCCTAGCCCTAGGCCCAACTCTCACCCAAACCCTAACTTTAACCCTAACACATATCCTAAAACTAAGCTCTTTCCCTAAACCTAGCCTTAACCCTAAACCCAACCCCGACCCCAACCCTAAACCTAACCAAAACCCGAAACCTAACCCCTAACCCTAACCCTAAACCTAAGAGTAATGCTAACCCGAACCCTAAATCCCAACCCTAATCCTAACCCCAACCCCAACCCCTAAACCCAACCACAATCCCAACCCTAACCCCAAAATCAATCCCAACACTAATCCCAACATCAACCCTAACCCCAACCCCAACCCCAACCCTAACCCTAACCCTAACCCTAATCCCTAACCCTAATCCTATCCCTAACCCCTAACACTAAACTTAACCCCAACACCTAACCCCAAACATAACCATAACCCCACTCCTAACCAAAACACTAACCCTAACCCTAACCCCTAAACCTAAACCTAAGAGTAACGCTAACCCTAACCCCTAACCACAACCCCTAACCCTAACCCTAACCCCTAACCCTTACCCTAACAGTAACCAAAAGACTAACCCTAACCCTAACCCTAACCCTAAACCTAAGAGTAACGCTAACCCTAACCCTAACCACAACCCCAAACCCTAACCCCTAACCCTCACCCTAACAGTAACCAAAAGACTAACCCTAAACCTAACACTAACCCTAACCTAACGCTAACTCTAACCCTGACACCTAACCCTAACCATAACACTAACCCTAACCCCTAACCCTAACACTAACCCTAACCCTAACCCTAAACTCAACCCTATCCCTAGCCCTAACCCCCAACCCTAACCTTAAGCTCTACCGCAACCCTAACCCTAATCCTAATCCGAACCCCTAACCCTAACCCTAAACCTAAACCCTAAGCCTAACCCTAACCCTAACCAAAAACCTAACCCTAACCCTAAACCTAACCCCAAACCAAACCCTAACCCTAACCATAACCATAGCCCTTTTCCTGAATTGTAACACTAAACCTCTTCTAACCCTAAACCTAAGAGTAATGCTAACCCAAATCTTAACCCTAACCCCTAACCCCAACCGTATGCCTTAACCCCAACCCCAAAACTAACCCCCAACCATAACCCCTAACTGTAACCCCAACCCCAATCCAAACACCTAACCCTAACCGTAACCCTAACCCTAAAACTCTTCTAAAACTAAACCCAAGAGTAACGCTAAACCTAACAGTAACCCTAACCCTAAATAAAAATCCTAACCATAACCCTAACACTAACCCTAACCCAAACCTCTTCTAACCCTAAACGTAAGAATAACGCTAACCCAAACTCTAACCCTAACCCTAACCGTAACCCTAAACCCTAACATAACCTTAACCCTAACCCCTGACCCTAACCGTAAACCCCAACCTTAACACTAAACTTAACCCTAACTCTAACACCACCCTTACCCTAACCCCAAACCCTAACCCCTAAACCCGATCCCAACACTAAAACTAACCCCAAACCTAACCCCTAACCCTAACCCTAACCCCAACAATAAACCTAATAGTAACGCTAACCTTAACCCTAAACCAAACCCCAACACCAACCTTACCCTAACCCCTACCCTAACCCCTAACCCCAGCCCTAGGCCTAAATCCAACCGTAACCCTAACTTTAACCCTAACACATATCCTTAGCCTAAACTCTGTCCCTAACCCCAGACATAAACCCTAACCTTAACCCTAACCCTAATCTCTAACCCTAACCTTAACCCCAAGAGTATCCCTAACCCTAAACCTAACCCCTAACCCTATCCCTAGCCTTAACTCTAACCCCAACCATAACACTAAACAGTAACCCTAACAGTAACCTTAGCCCTAGCCCTAACACTAACTCTAACACTAACCGTAACCCTAACACTAACCCTAAACACTAACCCTAACCCCAACCCCCTAACCATAACCCCAAACCTAACCCTAACACCAACCCTACCCCTACCCCTAACCCTAATCTTAACCCTAACCCAACCCTACCCCTACCCCTAACGCCAACACTAAAACTCCCCAAACCTAACCCCTGACCCTAGCCCCAGCCCAGCCCCAACCATAGCCCCAGCCCCAGATCTAAACCTAGCACTAACCCCCAACCATAACACTACCCCTAAACTCTAAACCCTAACTCTAACCCTAACTCTAATCCCAAATTCAAACCCCAACCCTAACCCTTACCCTAGCACTAACCCTAACCATAACCCTACCCTTATACTCTAAACCCTAACCCTAACCCTAACCTTATACCAAACCTGACCTTAACCCTAACCCCAACCCCCTAACACTAACCCCTAAACACTAACCCCTAAACCTAACCCCAACCTTAACCCTAAACCCTAACCATAACCCCAACCATAGCCCTAGCCCTAACCCTAACCCTATCCCTAGCAATAACACTGACCCTAAACTAACCTATCACTAAACCCCAACCCTAACACAACCAAAACGCTATCTCTAACCCCAACCATTGCCCTTACCCCTACCTCTACCCCTATCCCTAACCCTATCACCTAACCATAAATCTAACACCTAACCCTAACACAAACGTTAACCCTAACCTTAAACCCTAACACTAAACCTAACCCTAACCCTACCCCCAACCCTAACCCTAACCCTAACACCAACCCTAATTCTAACCCCTACACCAACCCTAATCCTCACCCCTAACCCTAACCATAACCCTAAAACTTAACCCAAACCCTAACCCTAACAATAAATCTAATAATAACGCTAGCCTTAACCCTAAAACTAACCCCAACGCCAACCGTACCCAACAAAACCCTACCCCAGGCCAACACTAACCCTAACCCTAACTTTAACACAAACACATATCCTAAGCCTAAACTCTTCCCTAACCCTAACCCTAAAACTAACCCTATCTCTAACCCTAATCCCTAACCCTAACCTTAATCTTAACACTATCGCTAACCCTAACCCTAATGACTAACCCTATCCCTACCCTAAAATCTAACCTCTACCATAACACTAAACACTAACTCCTAACCCTAGCCCTGGCACTAGCCCTCTCTAACCCCTAGCTCTAGCTCCTAGTCCTAAACCTATCCCTAGCCCGAACCATAACCCTAACGCTAAGCCTAACCCTAGACCTAACCCCTAACCCTAACCCTAACCCTAACCAAAATCCAAACCCTAACTCCAACCCCAATCCCAACCCTCACCCCAACCTCAACCCCTAACCCCAACTGCAACGCTAACCTAAACCTAACCCTAACACTAACCCTAACCCTCACCCGTAACACTAATCCTAACCCTAACCCTTAACCCTAACCCTGACCCTAATCCCTAACCCTAACCCTAATCCTAAACCTAACCCCCTAACCCCTAACCTCAACTTAACCCTAACCCTAACCCTAACACCTAACAGTAACTCTAACACTAACCCCAACCCTAATCCTAACCTTAACCCTAAACCTAACCCTAACTCTCAACCCTAACTCTCAACCCTAACCCTAACCATAACGCTAATGCTAACCCTAACGCTAATCCTAACACTAAAACCTGTACCTGAACCTGACTTCTAACCCTAAACCTAACCCCAAAACTAACCCTAACCCCTAATGCTAACCCGAACCCTAACCCCAACCCTAACACCAACCCTAACCTTAACCCCAACCCTAATCCTAACCCCAACCCCAACACTAACCCCTAACTCCAACCCTAACCCTAACCCTAACCCAAACCTAACCCCATTCCTAAACCTAACACTAACCACAACCCCTAACTTTACCTCTAACACTAACCCCAACCCCAAACCTAAATCCCAACACTAACCCTAACCCCTAAAACTAAACACTAACCCTAAACCTAATCCAACCCTAACCCCACCCTAACTCCTATACCTAATCCCAACCGCAACCCTAGCCTAGCCCAGGCCAGAGTCCCAACCCCAACCATATCCCTAGCCATAGCCTATCCCTAAACCTAACGATAACCTAACCCTAACTTTAACCCTAATCCTAAACCTAAACCCCTGAACTCTAACACTAACCCTAAACGTAAGATATAACTCTAATCCCAACCCAACCCTAATCCTATCCTGAAACCCTAAACCCTAACCCTAACCCTAACCCCAAACATTAAACCTAACCCTAAAACAACACCATCACTACCTTAACCCTAACCCCAACCACAGCCCATAAACCCACCCAAACCTTAACCTTAACCCCTAATCGTAACACTAATCCTAACACTAACCACCAAACCTAACCCTGACCTCACCCTAAATCCTAAACCTAACCCTAACCCCTAAACTTAACCCCAACACTAACCTTAACCCCTAACCCTCACCCTAACCCTTCCCTAATGCTAACCCTGATGCTAACACTAACCCTAACGCTAACCCTAACCCTAAACCCCGACCCTGAACCTGACGCTAACCCTAACACTTACTCCCAACACTAGCCCCAACCCTAATGCCAAACCTAGCCCCAACTGTAACCCTAACCCCAACCCCAACCCCAACCCCAAACCCAGCCCCCAAACCTATCCCTAACCCTAACAAAACCCCTAACCCTAACCCTAAATCTAACCCTCACCCTAACCCCTAACCCCAACCGTAACCCTAACCAAACCCCTAACCCTAACCCTAACCCTAAACCTAAACCAAACCCTAAACCTAAACCTAACCCTAACCCTAACCATGACACCTAAGCCTAACCCTAAACCTATTCTAACCCTAAACCTAAGAGTAACGCTAAACCTAACCCCAACCCTAACCCTAAAAACAAACCCCAACCCTAACCCTAACCCTAGCTCTAACACTATCCCTAACACTAACCCTAACCCTAAACCCTAAACCCTAAACCTAACACAACCCTAACCCTATCCCTAACCCCAACCAATGCCCCTACCCCTACCTCTATCCCTATCCCTAAACCTAACACCTAATCATAAACCTAACACCAGCCCTAACTCAAACGCTAACCCTAACCTTAAACCCTAACACTAACCTTAACCCTAACCCAAACTTTACACATAACCCTAACTCCTAACCCAAACCGTAAGCCTAACCCTAATCTTAACCCTAACTCGTCTAACTCTAACCCTAAACCTACTACTACCCATGTATCTACCCTTATCCCTAACCCTAACACAACCCTAACCTTAACACAAATCCTAACCTAACCACCACACCTATCCCTACACCTACTCCTAACACTAACCCTAACATTAAACTTAACCCTATCCCTAAACTCTAAACCCTAATCCTAACCCTAATCCTAAGAGTAACACTAATCCTAACCCCTAACCCTAACACCTAACCCTAACGCTAACCCTAACCCTTACCTAACCCTAACCCTAACCCTAAACCCCAACACTAAACCTAACCCTAACTCCCTAAACCTAATCCTAACCCTAAACTTAACACCATTCCTAAACCTGACCCTAACCCCAAGCCTTACCCTAAACCCAACCCCAACCCTAACCCCTAACCCCAAAACTAAACCTAACCCTAACCCCAACCCTAACCCCCGACCCCAACCCTAATCCTAACCCTAATCCTAACCCCCAACCCTAACCCCAACACTAAACCCCAACGCTAACCCTAACAATAAACCTAATAGTAATGCTAACCTTAACCCCAAACCCAACCCCAACGCCAACACTGCCCTAACCCTACCATAACCCCAACTCCTAGCCTTAGGCCTAACTCTAACCCCTAACACTAACTTTAACCCTAACACATATCCTAAGCCTAAACTCTTGCCTAACCCTAACCCTAAACCCTAACCCCAACCCTAAACCCTAACCCCAACCCTAACCCTAATCCAAACCCTAACCTTAACCTGAACACTATCCCTAACCCCAACCTTAAACCTTAAACATTTAACCTAATGCTATCCCAACTCTAACCCTAACCCTAACCCTATTCCTTATTCTCAACTCTATCACTAAACCCTAAACCCTACTCCTAACCCTACCCCTACCCCTAACCCTATCCATTCCCTAACACTAGCCCAACCCTAAACCTAACCTCAACCCTAACCCTAACTCGTCCAACCCTAACCCTACCACTAATCCTATGATTAACACTAACCCTAACCCTAACCCTAAACCCTAAACTCTAACCCCAAGACGAACCCTAACCCCAACCCAAACACTAACACCAACCCCAACACTAACCCTAACTGTACCATAACCCTAACCCTAACCCTATTCTAACCCCTAACCCTAAACCAAAACCTCTTCTAACCCTAACCCTATCCGTACCATAACCCTAACCCTGACCCTAACCCTTATCCTATCCCTAACCCCAACTACAATCTTAAACCTAAACCTACCCTAACCCTAAACCTCACCCTAACCCTAAACCTAACCCCCAACTTTAACCCTAACCCTAACACTGACCCTAACCCCTAACCCAAACCCTAAACCCTAACCCTAAACCCTAACCCCTAACACCTCACCCTATCCCTAACCCTAAACCCTAACCCCAACCCTAACCCTAAACCCTATCCCTAACCCTAAAACTAAAACTAACCCTAACTTAACCCTAATACTAACCCTAAATTCTAACCGTATCACTAACTTTAACCCAATCCTAACCCCTAACCCTAACTCCAACCCATACACCTACACATACCCCTACTCCTAACCCCTAAACCTAACCCTAACACTAGCCCCTAATCCTAAATCTAACCGTAAACTTAACACTAAACCCTAACCCTAACCCTATCCCTAACCTAACCCTATCCCTAACCCTAATACCTTAAACCTAAACCTAACTTTATTCTAACGCTAACCCTAAACCTAAATCTCTTCTAAACTCAACCTAACAGTAACACTAACCCTAACCCTAACCCTAACACCAAACCCAACCCTAACCCCAACACTAACTCTAACCGTAACCCTAATCCCTAACCATTAAACTAACCCCTAGCCAGAGCCCTAGACCTAGCCATAGCCCCAGGACTAGCCCCTACGCCTATTCCTAACCCTAGCCCTAACCCTAACCCTAACCATTACACTAACCCAAACCCTTACACTAACCCTAACCCAAGCCCAAGCCCCAGCCCCAGCCCCCAGGCCTAACCCTAACCCTTACCATAAGCCCAAACACTAAACCCCAAACCTAACCCAAACCTAACCCTAACCCTAACACTAAATAAAACATCAACCCCTACCCAACACCTACCCTTAACTCTAACTCAACCCTAACCCTAACCCTAACACTAACCTTATCCCTTACCCTAACTCTATCACTAATCCCTAAACTCTAACACTAACACTAATCCTAACCCCAACCACTTAACCTAATCCTAATCCTTACACAACCCTAAACTAACGATAACCCTAACCCCAACCCATTCCCCTACCCCTACCCATACACCGAACCCCAACCCTTAACCCTAAGCTAACCCTAACCATAACCATAACCCATACCCCTAAGAAAACCTTAACACTAACCCTAAACCCTAACCCTAACCCTAAACCTAACCGTAACCCCTAACCCTAACCTTAACCCTAAACATAACCCCTAACCCTAACTGTAACCCTAACCCTAACCATAACTCTAACACTATCCCTATCCCTAACCCTAATAATAACTCGTCTAAACGTACCCCTAAACCTACCCCTACCGCTAACCTTATCCCTACCCCTAACCCTAACCAAACCTAACCCTAACCCTAACCCTAACTACAACACCTAACCTTACCTCTAATCTTAACCCTAGCCCCCAAACCTAAACCTCTTTCTTATCCTAAACCTAACAGTAATGCTAATCCTAATCCTATCCCTAACCCCAAACCCAACCTTAAACCTAAACCTACCCTAAACCTAAACCTAGCCTCTACACTAACACTAACCCTAACACTAACAATAAATATGACCCTAACCCTAACACTAAACCATAACCTTAACCCTAACACTAACCCTAACAATAACGTAACCCTAAACCCTAACCCTAACACTAACCCTAACCCAATCCTAAATCTAAACCAACCCCAACTGTAATCCCAACCATTCCCTAACTCTAACCTTACCCTCACCCTAAGCCTATTCTAACCCTAACCCTAAACCTAAACCACTTCTAACCCTAACCCTAACAGTAACGCTAATCCTAATCCCATCTCTAACCCCAAATAAAACCCTAAATCTAAACCTACAGTAAGCCTAAACCTAAACCTTACTGTAAAGGTAACCCCAACCCTAACACTAACACTAACACTTACCCAAACCGTAACTCTAAAACCTAACCCCTAACCCTGACCCTAAACCCTAACCCTAACCCCACACCTAGTCTAGCCCCTAGCCCTACCCCTAGCACTAGCCCCAGGCCTAACCCTATCCCTAGGTCTAACCCCTACCCCTACCCTAAACCCCAACCCTAAACCCCAAACCCTAACCCCAAAACTAACCCTAAGCCTAACCCAACCCTAACCCAAAACCCAAACCTAACCGCAACCCATACACCTACCCTTACCCCTACCCCTAACCCTAACCCTAACAAAACCCTAACTCAAACCCCAACGCTAACCCTAACACTAACCCTAAACCTAATCCCAACCCCTAACCCTAACCCCAACCCTAACACTAGCCCTAACACTAACACAAATCCTATCCCTAACCGTAACCCCAAACCCTAACCCTAACACAAACCCCAACTCTAAAACCTAACCCTAACCCCTAACCCTAAACCCCAATCCTAACCCTAACCGTAGCCTTGCTCCCAGCCATAGCCCCAGCACTAGCCCTAGGCCCAACACTATTCTTAGGCCTAAAGCCACCCTTACCCCTAACCCCAAACCCAAAACCCCAAACCCTAACCCCAAAACTAACCCTAACCCTAACCTTAACCCAACCCTAACTCAAACCCTAATCCTAACCGCAACTTTACCCCTACCCTTACCCCTACCCCAACGCTAACCAAACCCCAACCCCTAACCCTAACACTAACCCTAACCCTAAACCTAAACCTAAACCTAATCCTAACCCCAACCCCCACCCTAACCCCAACTGCACCCCAACTGAAACCTAACCCTAACCTTAACCCTATTCTAAACCTAACCTTCTTCTAACCTTAAACCTACCAGTAACGCTAACCCTAATCCCATTCCTAACCCCCAATACCAACCCCAAACCTAAACCTACCTTAAACCCAAACCTAACCCTAACCATAAACCTAACCACCACCCAAACCCTAACCATAACCCTAACACTAAACCCAACCGTAACCCTAACCCTGACTCTAAAACCTAACCCCAACCTAACCCTAAACCCTACCCCTACCCTTAACCCTAACCCTAAATGATAAACCCTAACCCTAAAACTAACTCTAACCCCAACCCAACCCTAACCCCTAAACCCAACCCCCAACCCATACACCCACCCTTACCCCTACCCCTACCCCTAACCCTAACCAAACCCTAACCCTAACCCTAAGGTGAAACCTAACACTAACCCTAACCCTAAGCCTAAGCCCAACTTCTAACCCCAACCCCAACCCCAACGCTAACCCTAACACAAACACTAACCATAAACCTAATCCTAACCCTAACCCTAACTTCAAGCCTAACAAAACCCTAACACTAACACTAACCCTTTCCCTAACCCTAACCCTAACCTAACCCTAACACTAATACCCGAAACCAAACCCTAACCCTATTATAATGCTAACCCTAAACCTAAACCTCTTTCTAACACTAATCCTAACAGTAATGCTAACCCTAACCCTAACCCTAACCCTAAACCCTAACCCTAACCAGACCCGAAAACCCTACCCTTATCCCTAACCTAAAACCTTACCCAAACCCTCCCCAAAACACTAACACCTAACCCTAACACAAAATCCTACCTCTAACATAACTCTAACCCCAAACCCCTAACCATAACCCTAACCCTAAACCTCACCCTACCACCTAAACCCTAACCCTAACCCTAAACAATAAACCTAACCCCTAACACTAATCCTAACACATAACCCTAACGCTAACTCTACACCTAGCCCTAACCCTAACCCTAATCCCTAAACCCTAATCCTAACCATAATCCTAACCCCAATTCGTCTAACCTCACCGTAACCCATCCCTAACCCTAACACTAACCCTAACTCGTCTAAACCTAACCCTAACCCCAAACCGTTACCGTAACTTCTTACTCTAAACTAACTCTAACACGAACCATGACCCTAATCCCAACCATAACCATAACTCTAACCATAACCTTAACCCTATCCTTAACCCCAACCACTACCCCTACCACTACCCCCTACCTCTATCCCTAACCCTAACCCCTAACACTAACACTAATGCAAACCCAAAGTACTAACCCTAACTGTAACCCTAACTTTATCCCTAAACTCTGAAACTAAACTAACCCCGACACTTACCCAAAACTAACCCCTAACCCTAATCCAACCCTAACGCAAACCTTAATCCTAATCTAAACCCCTAACCCTACCCATAACCCTAACACTAATCCTATCACTAAACCCTAAACCCTAATCCTAACCCTAAAATTAACAACTAACCCCTATCCTAACCCTAACTGTAACCCTAAACCCTAACCCCAAACCTAAACCCTAATCGTAACCCCTAACCCTAACCACTAATCCTACCCTAACCCATAACCCTAACCCGAACCCTAACCCCAACCCAAACCAAACCCTAACCCCAAATCTAACCCCTAACCTCAACCCCAACCCTACCCCTAACCGTACCCTACCCCTAACCCTAACCTTAACCCTAACCCTATTCTAACCCTAACCCTAAACCGAAACCTCGTTAGACTCTCAACACTAACTGTACCCCAACCCCAACCCTAACCCCTAGCCTTAGCACTAGCACCAGCCTAGGCCTCACCCTATCCCTCGGCCTAAACCCAACCCTAACCCTATTCTTACCCTAACCCCAAACCCTAAACCCAACCCCAACCCTAACCCCAACCACAGCCCTAACCCCTAATCGTACACTAACCCCAAACCTAAACCCTAACCGTAACCCTAACCCCCAACCCTAACACTTACCGTAATCCTTATCCTAACCCTAATCATAACCCTAAAACTAACCATAACCCCAACCCTATTCCTAACCTAAGCCTAACACTAACCCTAAATTCTAACCCTAACACTAACCTTAACACAATCCTAACCCTAACCCTAATTCCAACACATACTCCTACCACTACACCTTCCCTACCCTTTAACCCTGACCCCAAACCTAGCCCTTAATCCTGACACGAACCTTAATCCTAACACTAAATCCTAACACTATCCCTAAGCTAATCCTAACCCTAATAAACTAAATCTAACCCTAACTTTATTCTAATGATAACACTAAACCTAAACCCTTCTACACTCAACATAACGGTAACGCTAACCCTAACCCCTAAACCTAACCCCAAACCCAACCCTAACCCTAACCCTAATCCTAAACCCTAACACTAACTCTAACACTAAAGCCCAACCCTTACACTAACCCTAGCTTGAGCCCCAGCCCTTGCCCGAGCCCCAGGACTAGCGCTAGCCTTATTCCCAAACCCAGCCCCAACCCCAACCCAACTTAACCCTAACCCTAAACCTAACCACAACCCATAACCGTACCCCTAATCCTAACACTAACCCTAACCCCTAATCTTAATAGCTAACTGCTACCTTAATCCTAAACCTAACACCAAACCTAAACCCAAAACCTAACCCTAACCCTAAACCCCAACCGTAACCCCCAACCCAACCCTAACCCTAACCCAAACCCCAACACATACCGCTACCCCTACCTCTAACCCCAAACTCTAAACCTAACCCCAACCCTAACCCTAAGCCTAACCCCCAACCCTAACCCCAAATCATACCCTAAACCGTAACCTCTTGTAACCTTAAAACTAAGAGTAATGCGAACCCCAACCCCAACCCTAACCCTAACCCTATCCCTAACCCTATTCTAACCCTAACCCTAAAGCGAAACTACTTCGAACCCTAACCCTAACTGTACTCTAACCCTAACCCTAACCCTAACCCTAATCCTATTCTTAACCCCAACCCCAACCCTATACCTGTACCTTCCCTAACCATAAACCTAACCCCTAACCCTAACCCTAACATCTACCCTTACACATACACCTACCCCTAACCCTAACCCAAACCTAACCCCTAACCCTAATGCTAACTGTAGCACAAACCATTACGCTAAATTTGACCCTAATCCTAACCCCTAACCCAAACCCCTACCCATACTCCTACCACTAAGCCTACCCCTAACCCTAACCCCCTAACCCCAACCCAAACCAAACCCCAACCCCAAATCTAACCCCTAACCCTCAATCCCAACCCTACCCCTAACCGCACCCCAACCCCTAACCCCTAACCTTAACCCCTAACCCTATTCTCAACCCCTAACCCTAAACCGAAACCTCTTAGACTCTAACACTAACTGTACCCCCAACCCCAACCCCAACCCTAGCCTTAGCACTAGCACTAGCCCCAGGCCTTACCCTATCCCTCGGCCTAAACCTAACCCTAACCCTATTCTTAACCCTAACCCTAAACCCTAAACCCTAACCCTAACCCTAACCCCAACCACAGCCCCAACCCTAATCGTACACTAACCCCAAACCCAAACCCCAACCCCTAACCCCTAACCCCAACCCTAACACTTACCGTAATCCCATCCTAACCCCTAATCATAACCCTAAAACTAACCATAACCCTAACCCTATTCCTAACCTAAGCCTAACACTAACCCTAAATTCTAACCCCTAACACTAACCTTAACACAATCCTAACCCTAACCCTAATTCCAACACATAATCCTACCACTACACCTTCCCCTACCCTTTAACCCTGACCCCAAACCTAGCCCTTAATCCTGACACGAACCTTAATCCTAACACTAAATCCCAACACTATCCCTAAGCTAATCCTAACCCTAATAAACTAAATCTAACCCTAACTTTATTCTAATGATAACACTAAACCTAAACCTCTTCTACACTCAACATAACGGTAACGCTAACCCTAACCCTAAACCCAACCCCAAACCCAACCCTAACCCTAACCCCAATCCTAAACCCTAACACTAACTCTAACACTAAAGCCTAACCCTTACACTAACACTAGCTTGAGCCCCAGCCCTAGCCCGAGCCCCAGGACTAGCGCTTAGCCTTATTCCTAAACCCAGCCCTAACCCCAACCCAACTTAACCCTAACCCCAAACCTAACCACAACCCATAACCGTACCCTTAATCCTAACACTAACCCTAACCCTAATCTTAATAGCCAACTGCTACCTTAATCCTAAACCTAACACCAAACCTAAACCCAAAACCTAACCCTAACCCTAAACCCCAACCGTAACCCCTAACCCAACCCTAACCCTAACCCAAACCCCAACACATACCGCTACCCCTACCTCTAACCCTAAACTCTAAACCTAACCCTAACCCTAACCCTAAGCCTAACCCCTAACCCCTAACCCTAAATCATACCCCTAAACCGTAACCTCTTGTAACCTTAAAACTAAGAGTAATGCGAACCCCAACCCCAACCCTAACCCTAACCCTATCCCTAACCCTATTCTAACCCTAACCCTAAAGCGAAACTACTTCGAACCCCAACCCTAACTGTACTCTCAACCCTAACCCTAACCCTAACCCTAATCCTATTCTTAACCCCAACCCCAACCCTATACCTGTACCTTCCCTAACCATAAACCTAACCCTAACCCTAACCCTAACATCTACCCTTACACATACACCTACCCCAACCCTAACCCAAACCTAACCCCTAACCCTAATGCTAACTGTAGCACAAACCATTACGCCAAATTTGACCCTAATCCCAACCCTAACCCAAACCCCTACCCATACTCCTACCACTAAGCCTACCCCTCAACCCTAACCCCTAACCCTAACCCAAACCAAACCCCAACCCCAAACCCAACCCTAACCTCAATCCCAACCCTACCCCTAACCGCACCCCCAACCCTAACCCTAACCTTAACCCTAACCCTATTCTAACCCTAACCCTAAACCGAAACCCCTTAGACTCCTAACACTAACTGTACCCCAACCCCAACCCCAACCCCTAGCCTTAGCACTAGCACTAGCCCCAGGCCTCACCCCATCCCTCGGCCTAAACCCAACCCCAACCCTATTCTTAACCCTAACCCTAAACCCTAAACCCTAACCCTAACCCTAACCCCAACCACAGCCCCAACCCTAATCGTACACTAACCCTAAACCCAAACCCCAACCCTAACCCTAACCCCAACCCTAACACTTACCGTAATCCTTATCCTAACCCCTAATCATAACCCTAAAACTAACCATAACCCTAACCCTATTCCTAACCTAAGCCTAACACTAACCCTAAATTCTAACCCTAACACTAACCTTAACACAATCCTAACCCTAACCCTAATTCCAACACATAATCCTACCACTACACCTTCCCCTACCCTTTAACCCTGACCCTAAACCCAGCCCCTAATCCTGACACGAACCCTAATCCTAACACTAAATCCCAACACTATCCCTAAGCTAATCCTAACCCTAATAAACCAAATCTAACCCTAACTTTATTCTAATGATAACACTAAACCTAAACCTCTTCTACACTCAACATAACGGTAACGCTAACCCCAACCCCAAACCCAACCCCAAACCCAACCCTAACCCCAACCCTAATCCTAAACCCCAACACTAACTCCCAACACTAAAGCCTAACCCCTTACACTAACACTAGCTTGAGCCCCAGCCCTAGCCCGAGCCCCTAGGACTAGCGCTAGCCTTATTCCTAAACCTAGCCCCAACCCTAACCCAACTTAACCCTAACCCTAAACCTAACCACAACCCATAACCGTACCCTTAATCCTAACACTAACCCTAACCCTAATCTTAATAGCTAACTGCTACCTTAATCCTAAACCTAACACCAAACCTAAACCCAAAACCTAACCCCTAACCCTAAACCCTAACCGTAACCCCCAACCCAACCCTAACCCTAACCCAAACCCCAACACATACCGCTACCCCTACCTCTAACCCTAAACTCTAAACCTAACCCCTAACCCCAACCCTAAGCCTAACCCCTAACCCTAACCCTAAATCATACCCTAAACCGTAACCTCTGTAACCTTAAAACTAAGAGTAATGCGAACCCCAACCCCAACCCTAACCCCAACCCTATCCCTAACCCTATTCTAACCCTAACCCTAAAGCGAAACTACTTCGAACCCCTAACCCTAACTGTACTCTAACCCTAACCCTAACCCCTAACCCTAATCCTATTCTTAACCCCAACCCCAACCCTATACCTGTACCTTCCCTAACCATAAACCTAACCCTAACCCTAACCCTAACATCTACCCTTACACACACCTACCCCTAACCCTAACCCAAACCTAACCCTAACCCTAATGCTAACTGTAGCACAAACCATTACGCTAAATTTGACCCTAATCCTAACCCTAACCCAAACCCCTACCCATACTCCTACCACTAAGCCTACCCCTAACCCTAACCCCTAACCCTAACCCAAACCAAACCCCAACCCCAAATCTAACCCCAACCTCAATCCCAACCCTACCCCTAACTGCACCCTAACCCTAACCCTAACCTTAACCCCAACCCTATTCTAACCCTAACCCTAAACCGAAACCTCTTTAGACTCTAACACCAACTGTACCCTAACCCCAACCCCTAACCCTAGCCTTAGCACCAGCACTAGCCCCAGGCCTTACCCTATCCCTCGGCCCAAACCTCAACCCTAACCCTATTCTTAACCCTAACCCTAAACCCTAAACCCTAACCCCTAACCCTAACCCCAACCACAGCCCTAACCCTAATCGTACACTAACCCTAAACCTAAACCCCAACCCCTAACCCTAACCCCCAACCCTAACACTTACCGTAATCCTTATCCTAACCCCTAATCATAACCCTAAAACTAACCATAACCCTAACCCTATTCCTAACCTAAGCCTAACACTAACCCTAAACTCTAACCCTAACACTAACCTTAACACAATCCTAACCCTAACCCTAATTCCAACACATAATCCTACCACTACACCTTCCCCTACCCTTTAACCCTGACCCCAAACCTAGCCCCTTAATCCCGACACGAACCTTAATCCTAACACTAAATCCCAACACTATCCCTAAGCTAATCCTAACCCTAATAAACTAAATCTAACCCTAACTTTATTCTAATGATAACACTAAACCCAAACCTCTTCTACACTCAACATAACGGTAACGCTAACCCCAACCCCAAACCTAACCCCAAACCCAACCCTAACCCTAACCCTAATCCTAAACCCTAACACTAACTCTAACACTAAAGCCCAACCCTTACACTAACACTAGCTTGAGCCCCAGCCCCAGCCCGAGCCCCCAGACTAGCGCTAGCCTTATTCCCAAACCTAGCCCTAACCCCAACCCAACTTAACCCTAACCCTAAACCCAACCACAACCCATAACCGTACCCTTAATCCTAACACTAACCCTAACCCTAATCTTAATAGCTAACTGCTACCTTAATCCTAAACCTAACACCAAACCTAAACCCAAAACCTAACCCTAACCCTAAACCCTAACCGTAACCCCAACCCAACCCTAACCCTAACCCAAACCCCCAACACATACCGCTACCCCTACCTCTAACCCTAAACCCTAAACCCTAACCCTAACCCTAACCCTAAGCCTAACCCCTAACCCTAACCCTAAATCATACCCTAAACCGTAACCTCTTGTAACCTTAAACCAAGAGTAATGCGAACCCCAACCCCAACCCTAACCCTAACCCTATCCCTAACCCTATTCTAACCCTAACCCTAAAGCGAAACTACTTCGAACCCCAACCCTAACTGTACTCTAACCCTAACCCTAACCCTAACCCTAATCCTATTCTTAACCCCAACCCCAACCCTATACCTGTACCTTCCCTAACCATAAACCTAACCCTAACCCTAACCCTAACATCTACCCTTACACATACACCTACCCCTAACCCCAACCCAAACCTAACCCCTAACCCTAATGCTAACTGTAGCACAAACCATTACGCTAAATTTGACCCTAATCCTAACCCCTAACCCAAACCCCTACCCATACTCCTACCACTAAGCCTACCCCCAACCCTAACCCCCAACCCTAACCCAAACCAAACCCTAACCCCAAATCTAACCCTAACCTCAATCCCAACCCCTACCCCTAACCGTACTCCTAACCCTAACCCTAACCTTAACCCTAACCCTATTCTAACCCTAACCCTAAACCGAAACCTCTTTAGACTCTAACACTAACTGTACCCTAACCCCAACCCTAACCCTAGCCTTAGCACTAGCACCAGCCCTAGGCCTTACCCTATCCTCGGCCTAAACCTCAACCCCTAACCCTATTCTTAACCCTAACCCTAAACCCCAAACCCTAACCCTAACCCCAACCCCAACCACAGCCCTAACCCTAATCGTACACCAACCCCAAACCTAAACCCCAACCCTAACCCTAACCCCAACCCCTAACACTTCACCGTAATCCTTATCCTAACCCTAATCATAACCCCAAAACTAACCATAACCCCAACCCTATTCCTAACCTAAGCCTAACACTAACCCCTAAATTCTAACCCTAACACTAACCTTAACACAATCCTAACCCTAACCCTAATTCCAACACATAATCCTACCACTACACCTTCCCCTACCCTTTAACCCCTGACCCCAAACCCAGCCCTTAATCCTGACACGAACCTTAATCCCAACACTAAATCCCAACACTATCCCTAAGCTAATCCCAACCCTAATAAACCAAATCTAACCCTAACTTTATTCTAATGATAACACTAAACCTAAACCTCTTCTACACTCAACATAACGGTAACGCTAACCCCAACCCTAAACCCAACCCCCAAACCCAACCCTAACCCTAACCCTAATCCTAAACCCTAACACTAACTCCAACACTAAAGCCTAACCCTTACACTCAACACTAGCTTGAGCCCCAGCCCCAGCCCGAGCCCCAGGACTAGCGCTAGCCTTATTCCCAAACCCAGCCCCAACCCTAACCCAACTTAACCCCAACCCCAAACCTAACCACAACCCATAACCGTACCCTTAATCCTAACACTAACCCTAACCCTAATCTTAATAGCTAACTGCCACCTTAATCCCAAACCTAACACCAAACCTAAACCCAAAACCTAACCCCAACCCTAAACCCCAACCGTAACCCTAACCCAACCCTAACCCTAACCCAAACCCCAACACATACCGCTACCCCCTACCTCTAACCCTAAACCCTAAACCCAACCCCAACCCCAACCCTAAGCCTAACCCCCAACCCTAACCCTAAATCATACCCTAAACCGTAACCTCTGTAACCTTAAACTAAGAGTAATGCGAACCCCAACCCCAACCCTAACCCTAACCCTATCCCTAACCCTATTCTAACCCTAACCCTAAAGCGAAACTACTGAACCCCAACCCTAACTGTACTTCCAACCCTAACCCTAACCCTAACCCTAATCCTATTCTTAACCCCAACCCCAACCCTATACCTGTACCTTCCCTAACCATAAACCCAACCCCAAACCCTAACCCTAACATCTACCCTTACACATACACCTACCCCTAACCCCAACCCAAACCCAACCCTAACCCTAATGCTAACTGTAGCACAAACCATTACGCTAAATTTGACCCTAATCCTAACCCTAACCCAAACCCCTACCCATACTCCTACCACTAAGCCTACCCCTAACCCTAACCCCTAACCCTAACCCAAACCAAACCCCAACCCCAAATCTAACCCTAACCTCAATCCCAACCCTACCCCCTAACCGCACCCCAACCCTAACCCTAACCTTAACCCTAACCCTATTCTAACCCCAACCCCAAACCGAAACCTCTTAGACTCTAACACTAACTGTACCCCAACCCTAACCCTAACCCCAGCCTTAGCACTAGCACCAGCCCCAGGCCTTACCCTATCCTCGGCCTAAACCCAACCCTAACCCTATTCTTAACCCTAACCCCAAACCCTAAACCCCAACCCCAACCCCAACCCCCAACCACAGCCCTAACCCTAATCGTACACTAACCCCAAACCTAAACCCTAACCCTAACCCTAACCCCCAACCCTAACACTTACCGTAATCCTTATCCTAACCCTAATCATAACCCCAAAACTAACCATAACCCTAACCCTATTCCTAACCTAAGCCTAACACTAACCCCAAATTCTAACCCTAACACTAACCTTAACACAATCCTAACCCCAACCCTAATTCCAACACATAATCCTACCACTACACCTTCCCTACCCTTTAACCCTGACCCTAAACCCAGCCCTTAATCCTGACACGAACCTTAATCCTAACACTAAATCCCAACACCATCCCTAAGCTAATCCTAACCCCAATAAACTAAATCTAACCCCTAACTTTATTCTAATGATAACACTAAACCTAAACCTCTTCTACACTCAACATAACGGTAACGCTAACCCCAACCCTAAACCCAACCCCAAACCCAACCCTAACCCTAACCCTAATCCTAAACCCCAACACTAACTCTAACACTAAAGCCCAACCCTTACACTCAACACTAGCTTGAGCCCCAGCCCCAGCCCGAGCCCTCAGGACTAGCGCCAGCCTTATTCCCAAACCCAGCCCCAACCCCAACCCAACTTAACCCCAACCCCAAACCTAACCACAACCCATAACCGTACCCTTAATCCTAACACTAACCCTAACCCTAATCTTAATAGCTAACTGCTACCTTAATCCTAAACCTAACACCAAACCTAAACCCAAAACCCAACCCCTAACCCTAAACCCTAACCGTAACCCTAACCCAACCCTAACCCTAACCCAAACCCCAACACATACCGCTACCCCTACCTCTAACCCTAAACTCTAAACCTAACCCTAACCCTAACCCTAAGCCTCAACCCCTAACCCTAACCCCAAATCACACCCCAAACCGTAACCTCTTGTAACCTTAAAACTAAGAGTAATGCGAACCCCAACCCCAACCCTAACCCTAACCCTATCCCTAACCCTATTCTAACCCTAACCCTAAAGCGTAAACTACTTTAACCCTAACCCTAACTGTACTCTAACCCCAACCCTAACCCTAACCCTAATCCTATTCTTAACCCCAACCCCAACCCTATACCTGTACCTTCCCTAACCATAAACCCAACCCTAACCCTAACCCTAACATCTACCCTTACACATACACCTACCCCTAACCCTAACCCAAACCTAACCCCTAACCCTAATGCTAACTGTAGCACAAACCATTACGCTAAATTTGACCCTAATCCTAACCCTAACCCAAACCCCTACCCATACTCCTACCACTAAGCCTACCCCTAACCCTAACCCCCAACCCCAACCCAAACCAAACCCTAACCCTAAACCTAACCCTAACCTCAATCCCAACCCTACCCCTAACCGTACCCTAACCCTAACCCTAACCTTAACCCTAACCCTATTCTAACCCTAACCCCAAACCGAAACCCCTTAGACTCTAACACTAACTGTACCCTAACCCTAACCCTAACCCTAGCCTTAGCACTAGCACCAGCCCCAGGCCTTACCCTATCCCTCGGCCTAAACCTAACCCCAACCCTATTCTTAACCCCAACCCTAAACCCTAAACCCTAACCCTAACCCTAACCCCAACCACAGCCCCAACCCTAATCGTACACTAACCCTAAACCCAAACCCTAACCCTAACCCTAACCCCAACCCTAACACTTACCGTAATCCTTATCCTAACCCTAATCATAACCCTAAAACTAACCATAACCCTAACCCTATTCCTAACCTAAGCCTAACACTAACCCTAAATTCTAACCCTAACACTAACCTTAACACAATCCTAACCCTAACCCTAATTCCAACACATAATCCCACCACTACACCTTCCCCTACCCTTTAACCCTGACCCCAAACCTAGCCCTTAATCCTGACACGAACCTCAATCCTAACACTAAATCCCAACACTATCCCTAAGCTAATCCTAACCCTAATAAACCAAATCTAACCCTAACTTTATTCTAATGATAACACTAAACCCAAACCTCTTCTACACTCAACATAACGGTAACGCTAACCCTAACCCTAAACCCAACCCCAAAACCCAACCCTAACCCTAACCCTAATCCTAAACCCCAACACTAACTCCAACACTAAAGCCCAACCCCACACTCAACACTAGCTTGAGCCCCAGCCCCAGCCCGAGCCCCAGGACTAGCGCTAGCCTTATTCCTAAACCTAGCCCTAACCCCTAACCCAACTTAACCCTAACCCTAAACCTAACCACAACCCATAACCGTACCCTTAATCCTAACACTAACCCCTAACCCTAATCTTAATAGCTAACTGCTACCTTAATCCTAAACCTAACACCAAACCTAAACCCAAAACCTAACCCTAACCCTAAACCCTAACCGTAACCCTAACCCAACCCCTAACCCTAACCCAAACCCCAACACATACCGCTACCCCTACCTCTAACCCTAAACTCTAAACCTAACCCTAACCCTAACCCTAAGCCTAACCCCCAACCCTAACCCTAAATCATACCCCAAACCGTAACCTCTTGTAACCTTAAAACTAAGAGTAATGCGAACCCCAACCCCAACCCTAACCCTAACCCTATCCCTAACCCTATTCTAACCCTAACCCTAAAGCGAAACTACTGAACCCCAACCCTAACTGTACTCTAACCCTAACCCCTAACCCTAACCCTAATCCTATTCTTAACCCCAACCCCAACCCTATACCTGTACCTTCCCTAACCATAAACCTAACCCTAACCCTAACCCTAACATCTACCCCACACATACCCTACCCCCAACCCTAACCCAAACCTAACCCTAACCCTAATGCTAACTGTAGCACAAACCATTACGCTAAATTTGACCCTAATCCTAACCCTAACCCAAACCCCTACCCATACTCCTACCACTAAGCCTACCCCTAACCCTAACCCCTAACCCTAACCCAAACCAAACCCTAACCCTAAATCTAACCCTAACCTCAATCCCAACCCTACCCCTAACTGTACCCTAACCCTAACCCTAACCTAACCCTAACCCTATTCTAACCCTAACCCTAAACCGAAACCTCTTTAGACTCCAACACTAACTGTACCCTAACCCTAACCCCTAACCCTAGCCTTAGCACTAGCACTAGCCCTAGGCCTTACCCCATCCCTCGGCCTAAACCTCAACCCTAACCCTATTCTTAACCCTAACCCCAAACCCTAAACCCTAACCCTAACCCTAACCCCAACCACAGCCCTAACCCTAATCGTACACTAACCCCAAACCCTAAACCCTAACCCTAACCCTAACCCCAACCCTAACACTTACCGTAATCCTTATCCTAACCCCTAATCATAACCCTAAACTAACCATAACCCTAACCCTATTCCCAACCTAAGCCTAACACTAACCCTAAATTCTAACCCCAACACTAACCTTAACACAATCCTAACCCTAACCCTAATTCCAACACATAATCCTACCACTACACCTTCCCTACCCTTTAACCCTGACCCCAAACCCAGCCCTTAATCCTGACACGAACCTTAATCCTAACACTAAATCCCAACACTATCCCTAAGCTAATCCTAACCCTAATAAACTAAATCTAACCCTAACTTTATTCTAATGATAACACTAAACCTAAACCTCTTCTACACTCAACATAACGGTAACGCTAACCCTAACCCCAAACCTAACCCCAAACCCAACCCTAACCCTAACCCCAATCCTAAACCCTAACACTAACTCTAAACACTAAAGCCTAACCCTTACACTAACACTAGCTTGAGCCCCAGCCCCAGCCCGAGCCCCCAGGACTAGCGCCAGCCTTATTCCTAAACCCAGCCCTAACCCTAACCCAACTTAACCCCAACCCTAAACCTAACCACAACCCATAACCGTACCCTTAATCCTAACACTAACCCCTAACCCTAATCTTAATAGCTAACTGCTACCTTAATCCTAAACCTAACACCAAACCTAAACCCAAAACCTAACCCCTAACCCTAAACCCTAACCGTAACCCTAACCCAACCCTAACCCCTAACCCAAACCCCAACACATACCGCTACCCCTACCTCTAACCCTAAACTCTAAACCTAACCCTAACCCCTAACCCTAAGCCTAACCCCCAACCCTAACCCTAAATCATACCCTAAACCGTAACCTCTTGTAACCTTAAAACTAAGAGTAATGCGAACCCCAACCCCAACCCTAACCCTAACCCTATCCCTAACCCTATTCTAACCCTAACCCTAAAGCGAAACCACTTCGAACCCTAACCCTAACTGTACTTAACCCCTAACCCTAACCCTAACCCTAATCCTATTCTTAACCCCAACCCCAACCCTATACCTGTACCTTCCCTAACCATAAACCTAACCCTAACCCTAACCCTAACATCTACCCTTACACATACACCTACCCCTAACCCTAACCCAAACCTAACCCTAACCCTAATGCTAACTGTAGCACAAACCATTACGCTAAATTTGACCCTAATCCTAACCCTAACCCAAACCCCTACCCATACTCCTACCACTAAGCCTACCCCTAACCCTAACCCCAAACCCTAACCCAAACCAAACCCCAACCCTAAATCTAACCCCTAACCTCAATCCCAACCCTACCCCTAACTGTACCCTAACCCTAACCCTAACCTTAACCCTAACCCTATTCTAACCCTAACCCTAAACCGAAACCCCTTAGACTCTAACACTAACTGTACCCTAACCCCTAACCCTAACCCTAGCCTTAGCACTAGCACCAGCCCCAGGCCTAACCCCTATCCTCGGCCTAAACCTAACCCTAACCCTATTCTTAACCCCAAACCCTAAACCCTAAACCCTAACCCTAACCCTAACCCCAACCACAGCCCTAACCCTAAACGTACACTAACCCTAAACCTAAACCCTAACCCCTAACCCTAACCCCAACCCCAACACCTCACCGTAATCCTTATCCTAACCCTAATCATAACCCCAAAACTAACCACAACCCTAACCCTATTCCTAACCCAAGCCTAACACTAACCCTAAATTCAACCCTAACACTAACCTTAACACAATCCTAACCCTAACCCTAACTCCAACACATAATCCTACCACTACACCTTCCCTACCCTTTAACCCTGACCCCAAACCCAGCCCCTTAATCCTGACACGAACCTTAATCCCAACACTAAATCCCAACACTATCCCTAAGCTAATCCTAACCCTAATAAACCAAATCTAACCCTAACTTTATTCTAATGATAACACCAAACCCAAACCTCTTCTACACTCAACATAACGGTAACGCTAACCCCAACCCCAAACCTAACCCCCAAACCCAACCCTAACCCTAACCCCAATCCCAAACCCTAACACTAACTCTAACACTAAAGCCCAACCCCTACACTAACACTAGCTTGAGCCCCAGCCCCAGCCCGAGCCCCTAGGACTAGCGCCTAGCCTTATTCCTAAACCTAGCCCTAACCCTAACCCAACTTAACCCTAACCCTAAACCTAACCACAACCCATAACCGTACCCTTAATCCTAACACTAACCCTAACCCCTAATCTTAATAGCTAACTGCTACCTTAATCCTAAACCCAACACCAAACCTAAACCCAAACCCAACCCTAACCCTAAACCCTAACCGTAACCCTAACCCAACCCTAACCCTAACCCAAACCCCAACACATACCGCTACCCCTACCCCTAACCCTAAACCTAAACCCCAACCCTAACCCTAACCCTAAGCCTAACCCCCTAACCCTAACCCTAAATCATACCCTAAACCGTAACCTCTTGTAACCCTAAAACCAAGAGTAACGCGAACCCCAACCCCAACCCCAACCCCTAACCCTATCCCTAACCCTATTCTAACCCCAACCCTAAAGCGAAACTACTTCAAACCCTAACCCTAACTGTACTCTAACCCTAACCCTAACCCCAACCCTAATCCTATTCTTAACCCCAACCCCAACCCCATACCTGTACCTTCCCTAACCATAAACCTAACCCCAACCCTAACCCCAACATCTACCCTTACACACACCTACCCCTAACCCTAACCCAAACCTAACCCCAACCCTAATGCTAACTGTAGCACAAACCATTACGCTAAATTTGACCCTAATCCTAACCCCTAACCCAAACCCCTACCCATACTCCTACCACTAAGCCTACCCCTAACCCTAACCCCTAACCCTAACCCAAACCAAACCCCTAACCCTAAATCTAACCCTAACCTCAATCCCAACCCTACCCCTAACCGTACCCCTAACCCTAACCCTAACCTTAACCCTAACCCTATTCTAACCCTAACCCTAAACCGAAACCTCTTAGACTCTAACACTAACTGTACCCCTAACCCTAACCCCAACCCTAGCCTTAGCACTAGCACCAGCCCCAGGCCCTACCCTATCCCTCGGCCTAAACCCAACCCCTAACCCTATTCTTAACCCTAACCCTAAACCCTAAACCCTAACCCCAACCCTAACCCCCAACCACAGCCCCAACCCTAATCGTACACTAACCCTAAACCTAAACCCCAACCCTAACCCTAACCCCAACCCTAACACTTCACCGTAATCCTTATCCTAACCCTAATCATAACCCTAAAACTAACCATAACCCTAACCCTAATCCTAACCTAAGCCTAACACTAACCCCAAATTCTAACCCTAACACTAACCCTAACACAATCCTAACCCTAACCCTAATTCCAACACATAACCCTACCACTACACCTTCCCCTACCCTTTAACCCTGACCCCAAACCCAGCCCCTAATCCTGACACGAACCTTAATCCCAACACTAAATCCCAACACTATCCCTAAGCTAATCCTAACCCTAATAAACCAAATCTAACCCTAACTTTATTCTAATGATAACACTAAACCCAAACCTCTTCTACACTCAACATAACGGTAACGCTAACCCTAACCCCAAACCCAACCCCAAACCCAACCCTAACCCCAACCCTAATCCCAAACCCTAACACCAACTCTAACACTAAAGCCCAACCCTTACACTAACACTAGCTTGAGCCCCAGCCCCAGCCCGAGCCCCAGGACTAGCGCTAGCCTTATTCCCAAACCTAGCCCTAACCCCAACCCAACTTAACCCCTAACCCTAAACCCAACCACAACCCATAACCGTACCCTTAATCCTAACACTAACCCTAACCCCTAATCTTAATAGCTAACTGCTACCTTAATCCTAAACCTAACACCAAACCTAAACCCAAAACCTAACCCTAACCCTAAACCCTAACCGTAACCCTAACCCAACCCTAACCCTAACCCAAACCCCAACACATACCGCTACCCCTACCTAACCCTAAACTCTAAACCTAACCCCTAACCCCAACCCTAAGCCTAACCCCCAACCCTAACCCCAAATCATACCCTAAACCGAAACCTCTTGTAACCTTAAAACTAAGAGTAATGCGAACCCCAACCCCAACCCAACCCTAACCCTAACCCTATCCCTAACCCTATTCTAACCCTAACCCTAAAGCGAAACTACTTGAACCCTAACCCTAACTGTACTCTAACCCTAACCCTAACCCCTAACCCTAATCCTATTCTTAACCCCAACCCCAACCCTATACCTGTACCTTCCCTAACCATAAACCTAACCCCTAACCCCAACCCCTAACATCTACCCTTACACATACACCTACCCCTAACGCTAACTCAAGCCTAACCCTAACCCTAATGCTAACTGTAGCACAAACCATTACGCTAAATCTAACCCTAAACCTAACCCTAACCCAAACCCCAACCCATACTCCTACCACTAACCCTACCCCTAAACCTAACCCCTGAACCAAACCCTAACCCTAAACCTAACCCTAACCCCAACCACAACCCTACCCCTAACCGTACCCTAACCCTAACCCTAACCTTAACCCTAACCCTATTATTACCCTAACCCTAAATCGAAACCCCTTTTGACCCTAACCCTAACTGTACCATAACCCTAACCCTAACCCTAACCCTATCCCTAACCCTAGCCTTAGCACTAGCACTAGTCCCAGGCCTTACCCTATCCCTCGGCCTAACCCCTAACCCTATTCTTAACCCTAACCCTAAACCCTAAACCCTAACCCTAACCCTAACCCCTGACCCTAACCCCAACCACAACCCTAACCCCAACCGCACATTAAAGCTAAACCTAAACCCTAACCCTAACCCTAACCTAACACTAACACTAACACTAAACCCAAATCCCACCTTAACACTAACCTTAACCCAATCCTAACCCTAAACTAACTTTAACCAAAACCCCTACCCCTACCCCTTCCCCCAACCCCTAAACCTAACCCCAAACCCAGCCCCCAATCGTGACACAAACCTTAATCCCAACAATAAACCCTAACCCTATCCCTAACCCAACCCCTAACCCTAATAAACTAAACCTAACCCCAACTTTATTATAATGCTAACCCTTAACCTAAACCTCTTCTACACTCACCCAACAGTAACGCTAACCCTAACCCCAACCCTAACACCAAACCCAACCCCCAACCCTAACCCCAACCCTAAACCCCAACCGTAACCCTAAACCTAAAGCCTAACCATTTCACTAAACCTAGCTTGAGCTCCAGCCCCAGCCCAAGACCTAGGACTAGCCCTAGTCTTATACCTAAACCTAGCCCTAAACCTAAGCCAACTTAACCCTAATCCTAAACCTAACCACAACCCATAACCCTACCCTTATCCTAACACTAACCCTAACCCTAACCCTAATCTTAGCAACTAACCCCTACCTAACCCTAATCTTAACACTAAACCTAAACCCTAACTCTAACCCCAACCCTAAACCCTAACCATAACCCTAACCCAACCCTAACCCAAACCCCAACACATACCGCTCCCCTACCCCTACCCCTAAACCTGAAACCCAACCCTAACCTAACCCTAAGCCTAACCCCTAACCCTAACCCCAAATCATACCATAAACCTAAACCTCTTTCTAACCCCAAACCTAAGAGTAATACTAACCCTAACCCTAACCCTAAACCCAACCCCAACCGAAACCGCAACCCCAACCGCACCCTAACCCTAACCCTATCCCTAACCCTATTCAAACCCTAATCCTAAACCGAAAAGTCTTCAAACCCTAGCCCTAACCATACTCTGACCCTAACCCCAAACCCTAAACCTAAACCCAAACCTCAAATCTATCCCTAACCCCAACCCCAACCCTAAACTTGTACCTACCCTAACCATAAACCTAACCATAACCCCAACCCTAACACCTACACTTATCCATACCCCCACACCTAAACCCAACCCAATCCCAACCATAATCCTAATGCTAACTGTAACACTAACCATTACCCTAAATCTAACCCCAACCCTATCCCTAACCCTAACCCTAAACACTAACCCTAACCTAACCATAACCCAACCTTAACCCTAACCCTAAGCCTAACACCTAACCCTAAAACCTAAACCTTACACTAAACTGAAACCTTTCAACCCCAACCCTAAGAGTAATGCTAACCCTAACACTAACCCTAACCCCAACCCCAACCCCCAACCCTACCCCTAACCATACCCTAACCCCTAACCCCTATCCCTAACCCCAACCCCAACCCTAAATCTATACCTACCCTAAACCTAAACCCAACCCCTAAACCTAACCGATAACCCTAAACCTAACCGTAATCCTAACACCTACCCTTACCCATACCTCTAAACCTAACCCTAACCCAACCCTATCCCTAACCCTAACGCTAACCGTAACACTAACCATTACACTAAATCTAACCCTAAACCTAACCATAACCCAAACCCAACCCATACTCCTACCACTAACACCACCCATAACCCTAACCCCTAACCCCTAACCCTGAACCAAACCCCAACCCTAAACCCCAAACCTAACCCCTATCCCCAACACCAACGCTACCCCTAACCGTAACCTAACCCTAACCCTAACCTTAACCCCTAACACTATTCTAACCGTAACCCTAAACCGAAACCTCTTCTGACACTAACCCTAACTGTACCCTAACCCCAACCCTAACCTTAACTCTAATCCTATCCCTAACCCAACCCCAACCCTGCACCTAACCAACCCCAACCCTAACCGCAACCCTAGCTTTAGCACTAGCACTAGCCCCAGGCCTAACCCTATCCCTCGGCCTAACTCTAACCCTATTCTTAACCCTAACCCTAAACCCTAAACCTTAATCCTAACCTCACCATAACCCGACCCTCACCCCTAACCCTAACCCAAACCCCAACACATACCGCTACCCCTACCCCTACCCCTAAACCCTAAACCAAAACCTGACCCATACCCCAACCATAAACCCTAACCCTAACCCCTAACTCTAAACCTTAAACCATAACCCTAACACTAACCCTAACCCAAACCCAACCCCTAACCCTAACCCTATCCTTTACACTAACTCTATCACTAAACCCCAAACACTAACACTAATCCTAACCCTGAACACTAACACTAACCCCAACCCTTACACAACAATAAAACTAACCGTAACCCTAACTCCAACCCATTCCCTACCCCTACCCCTACACCGAACCCCAACCATAACTGTAACCCCCAACCTAACACTAACCCCAACCTTAACACTAAACCTAACACTAACCCTAAACCCTACCTAAGCCTAAACCCAACCCCAACCCGTAACTCAAACCCCAACCCTAAGCCCAACCCTAACTCTAACCCCAAACATAACCGCAAACCCAACACTATCCCCAACCCTAACTCATCTAAACCCCACTGTAACCCTAACCCTATCCCTACACCTAACCCCAAATCCAACTCCTAACCGTAAACCCAACCACAACCCAAACCCCAACCATAACCCTAAATCCAAAACCCAACCCTAACCGTAACGCTAACTCTAAAACCTAACCCTAACCTAACCCTAAACCCTACCCCTACCCTTAACTCTAACCCCAAATGATAAATCCTAACCCTAAAACTAACCCTAACCCTAACACAACCCTAACCCTAACCCCAAATCATACACCTACCCTTCCTCTACCCCTAAACATAACCCTAACCAAACCCTAACCCTAACCCTAAGGCTAAACCTAACACTAACCCCTAAACCTAACCCTAAGCCTAACCCTCAACCCTAACCCTTTCCTTAAACCCTAATACCTAACCCCAACCCCAACACTAAACAGAAACCCTGACCCTAACCATAAACCAAACCTAATCCTAACCCTAACCCCTAACCCCAACATTAACACTAACCCCAACCCCAACACTAACCCCTAACCGTACCCCAACTCTCTAACCCAACCCTAAGCCCATTCTAACCCCAACCCCAAACCTAAACCTCTTCTAACCCCTAACCCCAACACTAAACCCACACTAGCACTAACCCTATCCCTAACCCTAAAACCTAACCTCACCCTAACCCCAACCCCTAACATCACCTAACCCTAACCCTAAACCCCAACCCTAAAAACTAACCCTAAACCAATCCCAAACCCAAACCCCAAGTCCAACCCATACACCTACCCCCTACACCTATCCCGCAACCCCAACCCTAACCCATTTCCTAAACCGGTAATCCCTAACCCCAACCCTAACCCCAAACACTAACCCAAACCTTAACCCAACACAAAACCAACCCCAACCCCAACACTAAGCCCAAACTCCTAACTGTAACCCCAACCCCAAACACCAACCCCAACCCCATTCCCAAACCCCAACCGTAACCCCAACCCTAACCCAAAACACCAACCCCAATATTATGGTAAGGGCTGGGCTGTTAGGATTAGGCTCAAGGCCTTAGATAGGGTTAGGCTAGTGTTTAGGTTAGGGCCAGGCTAGAGCCCAGGCTTAGGCCAGGGTTAGGCTAGGCTAGTGTTAGGCCAGGCCAGTGCCAGGCCAGGGCCAGAGCCCAGGCCTAGCCTTGGGCCAGGCCAAGGCCAGTGCCAGTGCCAGAGCCAGGCCAGTGCCAGGGCTGGGGGCAAGGGCCAACGCCAGGCCAGGGCCAGGCCAGAGCCAGGACAGGGCCAGAGCCAGGCCACAGCCAGGCACACCCCAGGCCAGGGACCGGGCAGGGGCAGGGCCAGGCCATGGGGCCAGGCCAGGCATGGGCCATGGCAAGGGCCAGGGCCAGTGCTCACGGCCAGGCCAGGCCAAGGCCATGGATCAGGCCCAGGACAGGCCAGGCCAGGCCAGGCCAGGACTAGGGCAGGGCCAGGGCCAGGGAACGCCCCAGGCCAGTGCCAGAGAGCCAGGGCCAGGTCCGGGCCAGGCCATGGCCAGGGCTGTGCCAGGCCAGGACAGGGACAGGCCAGGGGCAAGTGCAGGCCCAGGCCAGGGCCAGACCCAGCCATGGCCAGGCCAGGCCACGGCCAGGCCATGGCCAGGCCTGAGGCCAGGCAGGCCAGGCCAGGCCAGGCCAGGCCAGGCCAGGCCAGGCCAGGCCAGGCCAGGACCAGGCCTAGGCCAGTGCCAGTGCCTGGGCCAGTGCCAGGCCTAGCCAGGCCAGGCCAGGCCAGGGCCTGGCCAGGCCAGGGCAGGGGCAGGGCAGGTGCATGTGCATGCCAGGGCCAGGCCTTGGCCTAGGCAGGCCTAGGCCTAGGGCCAGGCCAAAACAGAGCCAGGCCAGGCCAGTGCTAGGCTGGGCCAGGCCAGGGGCAGGGCCAAAGCAAGTGCAGGGCATGGGCAGCGGCCAGGCCAGGCCTTGGGCCAGGCCTGGGCAGGGCCAGGCTAGCTTTATGGCCAGAGCCCAGGCCCTAGGCCTAGGCCAAGGGCAAGGGCTGGGCCAGACCCAAGGACAGGCCAGGACCACGGCCAGTGCCAGGGCTAGGGCCAGGGCCAGACCAGGCCAGGCCATTGCTGTGGCCAGGCCAGGCCAGGGCCCAGGCCAGGCCAGGACAGGCCAGTGCCAGGCCAGGCCAGGCCAGGCTGGGCCAGGGGCCAGGACTAGGCCAGGCCAGGCCTAGGCCAGGGCCAGGCCAGTGCCAGGCCAGCGCCAGGCCAGGCCAGGGCCTGGCCAGGCCAGGCAAGGGCAAGGCAGGGCATGGGCTGGGCCAGGCCATGGCCTGGCTAGGCCAGGCTAGGCCAGGCCAGGCCCTTAGGCCAGGGCCTAGGCCCAGGCCAGGACAAGGGCAGGGCAGGGCCAGGCCTAAGAGAGGCCAGGCCCAGGGCCAGTGCCAGTGCCATGGCCAGAGCCAGGCCAGGCCAGGCCAGGCCAGGGCCAGGCCAGGCCAGGCCAGGGCAGGCCAGGCCAGGCCAGTGCCAGGCCAATGCCAGGCTGGGGCCAGGGCCAGGCCTAGGTCACAGCCAGGCCAGGCCAGGCCAGGCAGGGCCAGGCCAGGCCAGTGCCAGGCCAGGGCCTAGTGCCAGAGCCTATGGCCTGTGCCAAAACTAGGCCTAGGCCAGGCCAGGCCAGGGGTCACGGCCAGGGCCTGGGGGCAGGAGCAGGGGAAACGGGCTGGGCCAGGGTCACAACCAGGCCTAGGGGGCAAGGATCTGGGCCAGGCCAGTGCCTAGCACGAAGGCCAATGCCAGGCCTAGGGCCTAGTGACAGAGCCAGCGCAAGAGACAGGCCTAGGCCAGGCCAGGGCCAGAGCCGGGCCAGGCCAGTGCCAAGGCCTAAGGCCCAGGCCAGGCCAGGCCAGGACCTGGGCCAAGGCTGGCCAGGCCAGGCCAGTGCCTTGGGCCAGGCCAGGCCAGGACCAGGGCCCCAGGAACAGGGCCAGGCCAGTGCCAGGACAGGGCAGGGCAGGGCCTGGGCCGGAGAGCCAGGCCAGGCCAGGACTGGGCCAGGCCAGTGCCAGGCCAGGTCCAGGCCAGGCCAGGGCCTAGGCCAGGCCAGGGCCATGGCCAGGCCAGGGGCCAGGCCAGGGCAGGGCCGGAGGCAGGAGCATGTGCTGGGGCCTGGCTAGGCCAGGCCAGGTCCCATGGCCCAGGACAGGCCAGTGCCAGTGCTAGGCCAGGGAGGGGCCAGAGCCAGGGCCAGGGCCAGGGCCAGGGCCAGGGCCAGGGCCAGTGCAAGAACTAGGTCCAGTGCCAGGGCTTGGCCACCCTTAGGCCAGGCAGGGCCAGGCCAGGGCCAGGGGCCTGGGCACAGGGCCAGGCCAGGCCAGGCCAGGCCAGGCCACGGCCAGGCCTGGGGCCACGGCCAGGCCAGGCCAGCGCCCAGGCCAGGCCAGGCCAGGACCAGGCCCAGGACAGGCCAGGGCCAGAGCCAGGACAGGGCAGCGGCAGGGCATGGGCCTGAGCCAAGGCCAGGCCAGGACGGGGCCAGTGCCAGTGCCAGGACTAGGCCTAGGCCAGGTCCGGCCAGGCCAGGCCAGGCCAGGACCAGAGCCAGTGCCAGGCAGTGCCAGGCCTAGGCCAGGCCAGGCCAGGGCCATGGCCAGGCCAGTGCCAGTGCCAGGCCAGGCCAGGCCAGCCAGCCAGGCAGGCCTAGGCCTAAGGTCAGCTGGGGCCACGGACAGAACCAGGCCAGCAGGCCACAGCCAGTGCCAGGCCAGGAAGAGGCCTAGACTCCAGGCCAGGGCCAGAACAGTGCCAGGCCATAGCCAGGCCAGCACAGGGCACGGCCAGGCCAGGGCTGGGGCAGGCAGGGCCAGGCCAGGCCAGGGCCAGGCCAGGCCTGGGGCCATGCCTAGGCCAGGCCAGTGCCCAGGCCAGGCCAGGACAGGGCCCAGGACAGGCCAGGCCAGCGCCAGCAGGGCAGAGGCAGGGCAGGGCAGGGGCAGGAGCCAGGGCCAGGCCTAGGCCAGGCCAGGGCCATGGCCAGGCCAGGGGCCTGGGCCAGGCCAGGCCAGTGCCTCCGCCAGGCCAGGCCAGGACCAGGCCCAGGAACAAGGCCAGGCCAGTGCCAGGACAGGGCAGGGCAGGGCACAGGCCAGGAGCCAGGCCAGGCCAGGACTGGGCCAGGCCAGTGCCAGGCCAGGTCCAGGCCAGGCCAGGACTGGGCCAGGCCAGGCCAGGCAGGCCAGTGCCAGGCCTAGCCAGGCCAGGCCAGGCCAGGGCCAGGCCAGGCCAGTGCCAGGCCTATGGCCAGGCCTGGCCAGGCCAGGCCAGGCGGCAGGGCAAGGGCAGGGCATGGGCTGGGCCTAGCACTAGGCCAGGCCTAGGCCAGGCAAGAGCCAGGCTAGCCCTAGGCCAGGCCTAGGCCTGGCCTAGGATCCGCTGCAGGGCCAGGGCCAGGCCCAAGGACAGGCCAGGCCAGGTCAGTGCCAGGGCCAGGCCAGGCCAGGGCCAGGCCAGGCCAGGCCAGGCCAGGGCCAGGCCAGGCCAAGGCCAGGCCTTAGAGCCAGTGCCAGGCCAGGCCAGTGCCAGTGCCAGGCCAGGCCAGGCAGGCAGGGCAGGCAGGCCTAGGCCTAGGCCGGGCCAGGGCCAGGACAGAACAAGGCCAGCACCACTGCCAGGCCAGGCCAGGAAGAGGCCTAGACCCAGGCCAGGCCAGAACAGGCCAGGCCAGGCCAGGCCAGGGCAGGGCACGGCCAGCCTTAGGGCCGGAGGGCAAGGGCAGGCAGGGCCAGGCCAGGGCCAGGCCAGGCCATGCCTGGGCCATGCCCAGGCCAGGCCAGTGCCCAGGCCCAGGCCTAGGCCAGAGCACAGGCCCAGGACAGGCCTAGGCCTAGGCCAGGGCCAGGCAGGCAGTGGCATGGGCTGGAGCCAGGCCAGGCCAGGCCAGGCCAGGGCCAGGCCTAGGCCAGGCAGAGCCAGGGATCAGGCCCAGGACAGGCCAGGCCACGGCCAGTGGCCAGGCCAGGCCAGGCCAGGCCTTGTGCAACGGCTACAAGGGCAAGGCCAGTGCCTAGGCCAGGCCAGGCCAGGATCACGGCCCAGGAAACGGGCCAGGCCAGGCCAGGACAGGGCAGGGCAGGCATGGGCTGGACCTAGGCCTAGGCCAGGGACTGGCCTAGGCCAGGCCTTAGGCCAGGGCCAGGCCAGGCCAGGTGAGCCAGGCCAGGCCAGGGCAAGGGCCAGGCCTTAGGCCAGGACAGAGCCAGGCCAGCCAGGCCAGGCCAGGCCAGGCCAGGCCAGGCCAGGCCTAGGCCAGGCCAGGCCAGAACAGGCCAGGCCAGGCCAGAGCCAGGGCACGGCCAGGCCAGGCTGGGCGGCAGGCCAGGCCAGGCCAGGCCAGGCCAGGCCAGGACTAGGCCTGGCCTGGCCAGGCCAGGCCAAGGCCAGGCCAGGCCAGGCCAGGCCAGGCACAGGCCAGGCAGGGGCCAGGGCCAGGCCAGGCCAGGCCAGGCCAGGCCAGGCCAGTGCCAGGCCCAGGCCAGGCCAGGCCAGGGCCTGGCCAGGCCAGGCCAGGGCAGGGCAAGGCAGGCCAGGGCCAGCCAGGCCAGGCCAGGCCAGGCCAGGCCAGGCCAGGCCTAGGCCAGGGCCCAGCCACCCAGGCCAGGCCAGGGCAGGGCAGCAGGCCTAGGCCAGGCCAGGCCAGGCCTGCAGAGCCAGGCCAGGCCAGGCCAGGCCTTAGAGCCAGGCCATGGCCAGGGCCTGGGGCAGGCCAGGCCACGGCCAGGCCAGGCCAGGCCTAGGCCTGCAGGCCTAGGCCTAGGGTCAGCCAGGGCCAGGACAGGACCAGGCCAGCTGCCACTGCCAGGCCAGGGCCAGAAGAGGCCTAGGCCAGGCCAGGCCTAAAACACGGCCAGGCCTAGACTCAGGCCCAGCAAGGCAAAGCCAGGGCCAGGGCTGGGGCGCCAGGACTAGGACAGGGCCAGGCCAGGCCAGGGCAGGCCAGGCCTGGGCCAGGGCCAGGGCCAGGCCAGGCAGGGCCAGGCAGGGCAAGCCAGCAGGGGCCAGGGCCTGGGCCAGGCCGGGCTGAGGCCAGGCCAGGCTAGGGCCTAGGCCAGGGCCTAGGCCTAGGCCAGGCCAGGGCAGGGGCAGGGCCAGGCCCAAGGACAGGCCAGGCCCAGGGCCAGTGCCAGGGCCATGGCCAGAGAAAGGCCACGGCCAGGGCCAGGAGAATTATTGCCAGGCCAGGCCAGGCCAGGCCAGGCCAGGCCAGGCCAGTGCCAGGCCAGGCCAGGGCCAGGCAGCCAGGACAGGGCCTGTGCCAGTGCCAGGCCTTGTGCCAGGCCAGGCCAGGCCAGGCCAAGAGGCCAGGCCTAGGCCAGGCCAGGCCAGGCCAGGCCAGGCCAGGCCAGCGCCAGGCCAGAGCCAGGGCCTTGCCAGGCCAGGCCAGGGCAGGGGCAGGCAGGCAGGGCATGGGCCAGGCCAGGCCCAGGCCAGGCCAGGCCAGGCCAGGCCTGGGCCAGGCAAGGCCAGGCTTAGGCCAGAGCCTAGGCCTAGGCCAGGCCAAGGGCAGGGCAGGGCCAGACCCAAGGACAGGCCAGGCCAAGGGCCAGTGACAGGGCAGGGCCAGGGCCAGACCAGGCCTAGGCCAGGCCAGGGCCTAGGCCTAGGCCAGGCCAGGCCTTTAGACAGGACAGGCAAGGCTAGGCCAGGCCAGGCCAGGCTGGGGCCAGGCCTATGAACAGGCCTAGGCCTCAGGCCCAGTGCAGGCCTAGGCCCAGGCCGGGAGCCAGGGCAGAGACAGGACCAGGACTAGCACACTGCCAGGCCAGGCCAGAAAGAGGCCTAGGCCAGGCCAGGACAGAAGAGGCCAGGCCAGGCCAGGCCAGGCCAGAGCCAGGCCAGGGCCAGGATAGGGCCTGGGCCAGGCCAGGCCAGGCCAACGCCAGGCCAGGCCAGGCCTAGGCCAGGCCTGGCCAGCTTAGCCCAGGCCAGCCAGGCTCAGGCCAGGGCCAGGCCAGGCATGAGGCCTAGGGCCAGGCCAGGCCAGGCCAGTGCCAGGACTAGGCAGCCCTAGGCCAGGCGCAGGCCCAGGCCAGGGCCAGACCACCAGGCCAGGCCAGGCCAGGCCAGGCAGGGACAGGCCAGGCAGGGCAGGCCTAGGCCAGGCCAGACGAGCCAGGCCAGGCCAGGGCCAGGACAGGCCAGGCCACAGCCAGGCCAGGCCAGAGCCACGCCAGGCCAGGCCAGGCCAGGCCAGGCCAGGCCAGGCCAGGATCAGGCCAGGACAGGACCAGGGCCAGCCAGGCCAGGCCAGGCCAGGGCCAGGCAGGGCATGGCCAGAGCCAGACCAGGGCCAGGACTGGGCCAGGCCAGGCCAGGCCCAGGCCCAGGCCAGGCCAGGCCAGGCCAGGCCAGGCCAGGGCTAGGCCAGGCCAGTGCCAGGCCAGAGCCAGGCCAGGCCAGGCCAGGCCAGGCCAGGCCAGGCCAGGCAGTCAGGCCAGGCCAGTGCCAGGCCAGGGCCAGGGCCGAGGCCAGGCCTAGGCCAGGCAGGCCTAGGCCTAGGTCAGCCAGAGCCAGGACAGAACTAGGCCAGCACACTGCGCCAGGCCAGGCGCAATGGCCTAGGCCTAGGCCAGGCCAAAGATCAGAGGCAGGAGGCCAGGGTGTCAGGCCAGGGCAGGCCAGGGCCAGGCCAGGGCCAGGGGACAGGCCAGGAGGCAGGGCAGGCCAGGGCCAGGCCAGGCAGAGACCCAACAGGTGCCAGCCAGGCCAGGCCCGGGACAGTGCCAGGCCACGGCCAGGCCAGGCCAGGCCAGAGCCAGGGCCAGGGCCAGGGCTAGGCCAGGCCAGGGCCAGGGCCAGGCCAGGCCAGGCCAGGCCAGGGCCAGGGCCAGTGCCAGGCCAGGCCTCAGGCCAGGCAGGCCAGGCCAAGGCCTGTGCCAGGGCAGGGTCAGGCCAGGGCCAGGGCCAGGGCCAGGCCAGGCCAGGCCCAGGCCAGGGCCAGGCCCGGCAGGGCAGGGCAGGGAAACGGGGCTGGGGCCAGGATCATGGCCAGGCCTAGGGCCAGGGCAAGGACCAGGCCAGGGCCAGTGCCTAGGCCAGGCCAGTGCCAGGGCCAGAGCCTAGGGCCTAGTGACAGAGCCAGGGGCAAGGACAAGGCCAGGCCAGTGCCAGGCCAGGCTACAGGGGCAGGCCAGGGCTGGGCAGGGGCTGATGCTTAGCTAGTGCCAGGCCTAGAGCCAGGCCTGGGGCCAGGCCTAGGCCTAGTGCCTAGGCCTAGGCAAGGCAAGGCCAGGCCAGGGCCAGGCCAGGGCCTAGGGCCAGGCTAGGTTAGGCCAAGGGCTCTGGGGCTAGTGTAAGAACTAGGCCTAGGTTAGGCCAGGCCAGGAATAGGGCCAGGGCCAGTCCCAGGGCCAGGGCCAGGGCCAGGTCCTGGCCATGGCTAGGCCAGAGGGTAGGCCAGGCCAGGCCAGTGCCAGGCCAGGCCAGGCCAGCCGCCACTGCCAGGCCGAGTGCAGAAGAGGCCTAGGCCAAGGCCAGGGCCAGAACAAAGCCAGGCTTAGGCCTAGGCATTAGGCCAAGGGCCAGGCCAGGACCAGGGCCAGGCCAGGGCCTAGTGCCAGGCCTAGGCCAGTGCCAGGACTAGGGCCAGGCCAGGCCTAGGCCAGGAGCAGGGCAGGGCAGGGGCATGGGCCGGGAGCCAGGCCAGGCCAGGACTGGGCCAAGGCCAGGCAGGGCCAGAACCAGGCCAGCACTAGGCCAGGCCAGGACAGGACTAGCCCAGAGGCCAGGCCAGGCCAGGCCAGGGTCAGGCCAGGCCAGGGCCTGGCCAGGCCAGGACAGGGCCAGGCCAGGCCTAGGCCAGGGCCTCAGGGCCAGGCCAGGCCAGGCCAGGCCAGGCTCAGGGCAGCCAGTGAGGCCTAGGCCAGGCCAGGCCAGGCCAGGCCAGGCAGGGCAGGAGGCCCAGGCCTAGGCCAGGCCCTAGGCCAGGCAGGCCAGGCCCAAGACTGGGGCCAGGGCAGGACAGGACAGGGCCAGGCCAGGCCAGGCCAGGGCAGGCCACAGGGCCAAGGCCAGAAGAGGCCTGCCAGGCCAGGGCCAGAACAGGGCCAGGCCAGGCCAGGCCTAGGGCAAGGCCAGAGCCACTGCAGGGCCTGGGGCCAGGGCCTGGGCCAGGGCCAGGCTCAGGCCAGAGCCAGGCCTAGCCAGGCCAGCTGCAGGCCAGGGCCAGGGCCCAGGCCAGGCCAGGCCAGGGCCCAGGGCCAGTGCCTGGGGCAAGGCCAGGGCCAGGCCAGGCCAGGCCAGGCCAGGGCCAGGCCAGGGCCTGGGCCTGGCCCCAGGCCAGAGCCAGGGCCAGGCCAGGCCAGGCTTAGGCTGGGCCAGGCCATGGCCAGGACTAGGCCTAGCACAGTAGTGCCAGGCCAGGCCTAGTGCCAGAGCCAGGCCAGGGCCTGGCCAGGGCCAGGCCAGGCGCAGGAGCAAGGGCAGGGCATGGGCCAGGGCCAGGACTAGGCCTGGGCCAGGCCAGGCCAGGCCAGGCCAGGCCAGGCCAGGCAGGCCAGGCCAGGCGGCCAAGCCAGGCCAGTGCCAGGCCAGGGCCAGGCCAGGCCAGGCCAGGGCCAGGCCAGTGCCAGGGCCAGGGCCAGGGCCTGGCCAGGCCAGGCCAGGGCAGGGCAAGGGCAAGGGCCTGGGCTGGGGCCAGGCCAGGGCCAGGCCAGGGGCAGGCCAGGCCAGGCCAGGCCAGGGCCAGGCCAGGCCTAGGCCAGCACCAGCATGGGGCAGGGCAGGGGGCCAGGCCCAAGGCCAGGCCAGGCACAGGGCCAGTGCCAGTGCCAGGGCCAGGACAGGCCAGGCCAAGGCCAGGCCAGGCCAGAGCCAGGCCAGGGCCTAGGCCAGGGCCAGGCTAGGCCAGGCCTAGGCCAGGCCTTGGGACAGGACAGGACTAGGCCAGTGCCACTGCTAGGCCAGGGCCAGAAGAGGCCTAGGCCTAGGCCAGGGCCAGAACAGGCCAGGCCAGGCCAGGCCAGGCTAGCCAAGGCACGCCAGGCCAGTGCTGGGACTGGGGCCAGGCCAGGCCAGGCCAGGGCCAGGCCAGGCCAGGCCTCTGGGCCATGGGGCCAGGCCAGGCCAGTGCCAGGTCAGGGCCAGGCCAGGGCCCAGGACAGGGCCAGGCCAGGGGCCAAGGGCAGGGGCATGGGCTGGAGCCAGGCCAGTGGCCAAGACTGGGCCAGGCCAGTGCCAGGGCCAGGGCCTGGGCCAGGCCATTTTAGGCCCAGTGCCAGGCCAGGCCAGTGCCAGGCCAGGCCAGGCAGGACTAGGCCTTGGCCAGGGCCAGGCCAGGCCAGGCCTTTTTAGGCCAGGACTCCAGGGCCTAGGCCAGGCCAGGGGCAGGGCAGAGCCAGGGCCAAGGACAGGCCCAGGCCCAGGGCCAATGTTAGTGCCATGGCCAGGCCAGGCCAGGCCAGGCCAGGCCTAGGCCAGGCCAGGCCAGGCCAGGCCAGGCCAGTGACAGGCTAGTGCCAGTGCCAGGCCAGTGCCAGGCCAGGCTAGGCCAGCCCAGGACTAGGCCTAGGTTAGTGCTAGGCCAGGCCAGTGCCAGGCCAGCACTAGTGCCAGGGCCTAGGCCTGGCCAGGGGCAGGCAGGCAGGGGGCAAGTGCAGGCCTATGGGCCGAGGATCTTGGCCAGGCCTTGGGGCCAGGGCCTGGGTCAGGCCAGGCTTAGCCCTAGGCCAGAGCCTAGGCCTAGGCCAGGCCAAGGTTAGGGGCAGGGCCAGACCCAAAGACAGGGTCAGGCCTCATGGCAAATGCCAGGGGAGGGCCAGGGCAGGCCAGGCCAGGCCAGGCCTAGGCCAGGCCAGGCCAGACTTTAGAGCCAGGGCCAGGCCAGGCCTAGTGCCAGTGCTAGGCCAGCTGCCAGGCCCACGGTCAGGCCATGGCCTTGGCCAGGACAGGCCTCAGGCCTAGGCCAGGGGCCAGGCCAGGACAGGATCAGGCCAGGGGCCACTGCCAGGATCACGGCCAGTAGAAGAGGCCTAGGCCTAGGCCATGGCCAGAACAGGGCTCATGCCAGGCCAGGCCATAGCCAGGACATCGGCCAGGCCAGGCTGGGGCCGTGGCCAGGCCAGAGCCAGGCCAGGGGTTAGGCCAGGCCTAGTGCCAGGGCCTAGGCTAGGCTAGCCAGGCCAGGCCAGTGCCCAGGCCAGTGGCCAGGCCAGGGCCAGGCCAGGCCAGGGCCTAGGTCAGGCCAGAGCTGGGCCAGGCCAAGGATCAAGGCCTATGGTCATGGCCAGGGCTAGGGCCTTATGGCCAGGGCCTGGCCAAGTGTCAGGCTAGAGGCCAGGGGTTGGGGCACGGTTAGGGTAGTTAGGCCAGGGCCAGGTTAGGGCCAGGCCGGTTAAGGTCCAGGGATAGGGACAGGGGTTAGGCCATTGTTAGGCCCAGGGAGAGGGTAAGGATTAGGTTAGGTTAGAGTTGGGTTAGGTTTAGGTTAAGGTTTAAGATTTAGGTTAGGGTAGGGGTAGGGGTAGGGGGTAGGGTTAGGGGTATCTGTTGGGGTTTGAGTTAGGGGTTAGGATTGGGTTAAGGTTAGTGAAAGGGTTAGAATTTAGCCCTAGCATTAACCCTAACCCTAACCCTAACCCAACCCTAACCCTAATCGTAACCCTAACCTCAATCCCTAACCCTACCCTTAACCCTAACCCTAACCCTTTCCCAAAACCCTGATCCCTAACCCCCAATCTGACCCCTAAACACTAACTGCAACCCTAACCCTAACACTAACCATAACCCTAACCCTAACCCCCAACTCTAACTCAAAACCTAACACTGAACCCTAACACTAACCCTAACGCTAACTCTAACTGCAACCATAACCCTAATCCTAAACCTAACCACTAACCCTAACTGAACCCTAACCCTAACCCAAACCAAACCACAACCTCTAACCCTACCCTTAAAATTAACACTAACCCCACCCGTAGGCTCAGCCCTAGCCCCAGCATTAACCCTAACCCCAACCTACCCAACCCTAACCCCCCAACACTTTCCAAAACCCTATCTCTAAACCAGAACTCTAACCCTAACCCTGAACACCAACCCCAACCCCAAGCTTAACCAAAACCTGACCCTAACCCCAATGCTAAACCCAACGCTAACCCCAACCCTAAACCGAACCCCAAACCTAATCTTAACCTTAACCCCAACCCTAACCCTAATCCAAACCATAAACCTAACACTAACCCAACCCTAACCCTAACACTAAACCTAAAGCTAACACTAACCAAAACACCTAATCCTACCCTTAACCCTAACCTCAACCTTAACTTTAACCAAATCTAACCCTAACACTAACCCCAACCCCTAAACCTAACCCTAAACCTAACGCTAACCCTAACGCTAAACTAACCATACCGCTAACCCTAACCATAAACCCTGACACTGACCTTGACCCCAACCCTAACCCTAACACTAAAGCCAACCCTAACGCTAACCCTAACCCCTAACCCTAACCCTAACCCTAACCCTAAACCCCAACCCTAACCCTAAACCAAACCCTAACCCTAACCCCCAAACCTTCTAACCCCTAAAACTAAGAGTAACCCTAACCCTAACCCTAAACCTAACCCTAAACCAAACACTAACCCTAACCCCAAACCCAACCCCCAATCCTAACCCCAACCCTAACACCCAACCCCAACCCTAACCCTAATCCTAACCCTAACCCAACCCTAACCCTAACCCTAACCCTAACCAACGCATACACATCTAACCACACCCCTACCCCAACCCCCAAACATAACCCTAACTTAACCCTACCCCTACCCTTAACGCTAACACCAAAACCCACCCAACCCTAACCCTAACCCTAGCCCTCGTCAAACCCTAACCATAGCCCTAGCACTAGACCCAACCTTAAACCTAACCCTAAACCCTGACCCTGACTCTGACCCTGACCCTGACCCTGACCCCTGACCCTGACCCTAACCCTAACCCTAACCCCAACCCTAACGCTAAACACTAAACACTAACACTAACCCTAACACTAACCCTAAACCCTAACCCTAACCCTAAACCTAACCCCCAAACCTAACCCTAACCCTAACACCAACCCTAAACCTAACCCCTAACCCCAACCCTAACCCTAACACCAACCCCAACGCTAACACTAACCCCAACCCCAACCCTAACCCCAACCCCAAACCTAAACCTAACCCTATCCCTAACCCTAACCCTAACCCCACCCCAACCCTATCCCCACCCAATCCCAACCCTAACCCCAACCCCAACCCTAACCCCAACCCCCAACCCTAACCCTAACTCTAAACCTAACCTTAACCCGTAATCCTAACCCCAACACTATCCCTAACCCCTAACCCTAACCCCAAAACCTAACCCTAATGCTAACGCTAACACCAATGCTAATCCCAATGCTAACCCTAAACCCAAACCATGACCCTGACCCTGACCCTGACCCTAACCCCAACTCTAACCCTAACACTAACCCCAACCCTAACGCTAACCCTAAACCCTTACCCTAACCCTAAGTCTAACCCCAACCAAAACCCTAACAGTAACCATAACCCTAACCCCTAAACCCAAAACTCTTCTAACCCCAAACCCAAGAGTATCGCTAACCCTAATCCCAACCCTAACCCTAAACCCAACCCCTAATCCTAACCCCAACTCCTAACCCAACCCTAACCCAACCCAACCCCAACCCTAACCATAACACACACATACCTTTAACCCTACCACTACCCCTATCCCTAACCCTAAACCTAACCCAACCCTACCCCTAACCCTAACCCTAACCGTAACCCTAAAAACTCACCCAACCCTAACCCTAATCCTAGCCCCAGCCCAGCTCTAACCCTAGTCCTAGCCCCAGACCTAACCCCAACACTAAACCTACCCTAACCTTAAAGCCATCACTAACCCTAACCCTAACCCTAACCCTAACCCCAACCCCAACCCCAACCCTAACCCCAACCCCAAACCTAACCCCAACCACAACACTAAACTTAACCTAACCCTAACCCCTAACCCTGACCCTAACCACGAATCTTAATCCTAACCCTGAACCCTAACCCTAACCCTAACCCTAACCCCAAGCTAAAGCTAACCCTAAAACCCGAATCTGACTCTGACTCTGATCCTGACCCTGACCCTGACCCTAAACCTAACCCTAACCCTAACCCCCATAACCCTAAACCCTAACCCTAAACCCAACCCCAACACCAACCCCAACCCTAACCCAACCCTAACCCTAACCCCAACCCCAACCCCCAAACCCCAACCCCAACCCCACCCCCAACCATAACCGTAACCCTAACCCCAACCCCAACATTAACCCTAACCCCAACCCCAACCCCAACCCTAACCATAACCCCAACCCAACCCTAATCCTAACACCAACACCAACCTTACCCTAACCCAAATCCAAACCCTAACCCCCACACCAACCCTAACCCTAACCCCAATCCTAACCCCCAACCCTAACCCCAACCCCTAAACCCCAACCCCAACTCAACCGTAACAATAAACCCAATAGTAACTCTAACCTAACCCTAAACGTAACCCCCAACGCCAACCCCTCCCTAACCCTACCATAACCCCAACACTAGCCCCAGGCCCAACTCTAACCCTAACTCTAACTTTAACCCTAACACATATCCCAAGCTTAAACCTTTCCCTAACCCTAACCCTAAACACCAACCCCAACACCAACCCTAATCCCTAACCCCAACCTTAACCCCAACACTATCCCCAACCCCAACCCCTAACCCCTAACCCAACCCCTAACCCTAACCCCTAACCCTAACCCTAACTCACCCTTAACCCCAACCGCAACCCCAACCCACCCCTAACCCAAACCCCAACCCTAACCCGCAGGGATAGGGGAGGGTTACGTGCGTAGCAGAGTAGCATTAGGAGAGGGCTTTGGTTAGCGCTTGGGGTTAGGGGCTGGTTAGGGCATAGGGTTTAGGTTAGGCCAGAAGGTTAGGCTTTAGGCCTATGGTTACATTTAGGGTTAGGTTAGGGCTAGAGCTAGTGTTAGGGCAAGGGCTAGTACTAGGGCTAGGGCCCACGCCAGGGCAAAGAAGTTAGGCTAGTGTTTAGGTTAGGCTAGGCCTACGCCCAGGACTTAGGTTAGGGTTATGGTTAGGCTTAAGGTTAGCTTTAGTGTTAGGCTTTATGATTTGTGGCCTAGGCCAGGCTAGGCTAGGGATAGGCCTTAGGGCCAGGCTTAGGGTTAGGTTAGGTTAGGTTATGTTAGACGTAGGGCAGCGGCAGAGGGAACGATGCATGGCCAGGTTAGGTTAGGGTTAGGCGGCAGGGCTAGGGTAGGTTAGAGCCAGGACATAAGGCTAGGGCTAGTAGGCCTAAGCTTTAGGTTAGGGTAGGGGCTAGTGTCAGGATCAGGGTCACGGTCTGGGTCAGAGTCAGTGTCAGGTTTATGGTTAGGCTTACTGCTAGGTTAGTGTTAGGCTAGGCAGGATTACGGCTAGGGCTAGCGGTTAGGCCAGGGCTAGGGCCAGGGCTGGAGCTGGGGCTAGACGGGGGCTGGGGGCTGAGGTTGTAAGGCCAAGGCCAGGCCCTAGGCCCAGGCTGGGATTAGGGTTAGGGCTGGGGCCAGTGCTAGGCCAAGCCAGGGGTGGCTAGGCCAGGGCTGGTGCTAGGCCTAGGCCAGGCCTAGGCCAGGGGCCAGGCCAGACTCCAGGCTCATTGCAGGGCCAGAGCCATGGCCAGGCCAGTGCAATGCCCTAGGCCTAGGATCAGTGCCAGGGCCAGGGCCTGGCCGTAAGGCCAGACTTAGGTCAGGGCCTATGGCCCAGGCCAGAGCCAGGGCTGGGCCTAGGGAGACCTGAGCCAGGCCAGGTCCAGAGCCATGCCAGGGCCAGACTTAGGCCAGGGACCAGGACAGGCAGGGCATTGGCCAGGCCAGGCCTAGGCCAGTGCTGTGCCAGGCCAGGCCAGGGCCAGCATTAGGTCCATAAACAGCGCCAGAGCCAGTGCCATGGCTAGGTGCAGGGCCAGGCCTTAGGCCTAGTGCCAGGCCTAGGCCTAATGCCAGGCCAGGCCAGGACAGAGCCAGGGCCACCAGGCCAGGGCCTAGGCCAGGCCAGGCCAGGGCCTAGGCCTTAGGGCCAGGTCAGGCCAGGCCTAGTGGCTAGTGCTTGGGCTAGCAGGACTAGGCCAGGGCTAAGGCTAGGGCAGGCTTAGGGCCGTGTTAGGCCAGGGTTAGGCTAAGGTTAGTGTTGGTGTTGTTTTAGGTTAGGTTTAATGTTTAGGTTAGGGTTAGGCCTAGGCCTCGGGAGTGCAGCCCCAGCCTTAGCCCTACCTTAACCCTAACCCTAACCCTAACCCGAACCCTATTCCTTAAACTCTAACCCTAACCCTATCCCTAACTCAACCCTAACGCTAACCCCAAACCATAACCCTACCTCTACCCCTACCCTTAACCCTAACCCCTGACCCCAACCTAACCCTAACCCAACACTAACACTAACACTAAACCTAACCCAAAACCCTAACCCCAACACTAACCTAACACTAACCCTCCATCCTAAAAACTTACCTTAACTCTTATACCTTAAACCTAACCCTAACCCTGTTGTCTCCCACCATAACCCTAAACCTCTTATAACCCTAAACCTAACAGTAACGCTAACCCTAAAACTAAACCTAAACCCAAGCCCAAACCTAACCCTAACCCTACCCTAACCCTAACCCTAAAAAAAAACCCTAACCCTATCCCTCACCCTAACCCTAATCCTAACCCCAACCCCATCCCCAACCCTAACCCGAATCCTATCTCTAAACCCTAAACCCCAACCCTAACCTTAACCTTATCCCTACACTAACACTAACCCCAACCATAGCCCTAGTCCTAACTCCAACCATAACCCTAACTTTAACCCCAACACCTATCCTAAGCCTAAACCCTTTTCTAACCCTAACCCTAACCCAAAACCCCAACCCTAACCCCTAATCCCTAACCCTAACCCTAACCCTAACACTAACCCTATCCCTAACCCTAACCCTAACCCCTAACCCTTTCCCTACCCCTAACACTAACCCCAACCCCAACCATAACACTAAACACTAACCCTAACCCCATCACTTGCCCTAGCCCTATCCCTAGCCCCAGCACTAGCCCCTTGTCCTAACGCTATCCATAGCCCCAACCCTAACCCTAATACTAACCCTAACTCCTAACCCTACCACTAACCCCAACTATAACTCTCACCCTACCCCATACCTTAACCCTAACCCTAACCCTAACCCTAAACCCTAAACCCTAATGATAACCCTAACCCTAACCCAACCCTAAACCTAAACCTAACCCAAACACAACCCCTAACCCTATCCCTCCCTTAACCTTAACCCCAACCCTAACCTATCCCAAATCCTAAACCCCAACCCTAACAGTAAACACTAACCCTAACCCAAACCCTAAAAACAAACCCCAACCCCAACCACAACCCTAACACTAACCACAACCCCTAACCCTACCCCTAACTATACCCCCCTAACCCTTCCCCCTAGCCCCATCGTAGCCCTAGCCCCAACAATATCCCTATCCATAGTCCTAAACCTAGCCCTAGCCCTAACACTAACCCTAACCCAAAACCTAACCCCACCCTAACCGTAACCCTAACCCTAACACAACCCCAACCCTCCTTCCCCTACCCCAACCATATCCCTAAACCTAAACCCTAACCCCAACACAAACACTAACCCTAACCCAAACCCTAAACAAACCCTAACCCTAACCATAACCCCAACACCAACCATAACCCCTAACCCTACCCCCTAACTATCCCCTAACCCTTACCCTACCCCAGCGCAGCCCTAGCCCTAACATCCCTAGCGTAGTCCCAAACCTAGGTTAGCCTTAACCCCAACCCTAACCCAACCCTAACCGAAATCCCACTACACAACACTAACCCAACCCCAACCATAACCTTAACCCTAAACCTAATGACAACCTTACCCTACCTCTAACCCCAATAACCCCAAACACTAACCCTATCGCTAAACCCTAAACCCTAACCCTAACACAACCCTAACCCTAACCCTAAACCGAACCCTAAACCCTAACCCTAACACTAACCTAACACTAACGCTAAATCCAAACACCAACAGTAACCCTAATACCCTAAACCTAACCCTAACTCTATTCTAACCCCAACCCTAAACCTAAACCTCTTATAACCCTAAACCTAACAGTAACGCTAACCCCAAACTAAACCCAACCCCAACCCCAAACCTAACCCTAACCCTACCCTAACCCCACCTTAACCCAGACTCTAACCCCAACCCCAACACCAGCCCCAGCCCCAAAAGTATCCTTAGCCCCAAACCCAACCCTATCCCTAACCCTAACCCTAACTCTAACCCCAACCCCAGCCCGAGCCCCAACCCCTAGCTCCTAGCTTCAGCCCCAGCTCTAAAACTATCCCCAGCCCCAAACCCAACCCTAACCCTAACTGTAACCCCAAACCCAAACCCTAACCCAACCCTAACCCCCAAACCTAACCCCTAACTGCAACCGTAACCCCAACCCTAACTCGTCTAACCCTAACCCTAACCATAACCCCAACCCTAACCTTAACTCGTTCTAACCCTAACCCTAACCCTAATGGTAACCATAACACTAACCCTAACCCTAACTCATCTAACCCTAACACTAACCCTACCACTACCCCCTACACCTAACCTTACCCCTAACACAACCCTTAACCTAACCCTAACCCTAAACCTAACCACTACCCCTAACCCTACCACTACCCCTAACCCTAACCCTATCACTAACCCTAACACTATCCCAAACCCTAAACCCTAACCCTAACCCCCAACACCAACGCCAACCCTAACCCTAACACTACCCTAACCCGAAGACTAACTCTAGCCCTAGACCTAGCCCCCAGACCTAGCCAAAACACCAGCCCCAGACCTAACCCTATCCCTAGCCCTAACCCTAACCCTACACCTGACCCTAAACCCCAAACCTAACACAACCCTAACCCTAACCCTTGCCCACACATATCTTTAACCATACCCCTACCCCTATCCTAAAACCCAACCCTAACCCCCAAACCCACACCTAACCTTAACCCCAAACCCCAACCCTAACCCTAAACCTTAACCTCGCACTAACCCCTAACCCTAACCCCCTAACCCTAACTTGTCTACCCCTAACCTTAACCCTACCCCTACCCCTACCCCTTAACCAACCCTAACCATAACCCCAACCACAACCCCTAACCCTACTCCTCCCCCTATCCCTAACCCTAACCCTAACCCTATCCCTAAACCCTAAAGCATAACCCTAACCCTAATACTAACCCTTACCTTAACCCTAACCCAACCCTAACACTAATCCTAATTCTAACACTAACCACAACCCCAAACCCACCCCTAACCCTATCCTAACCCTATTCTAACCCTAAACCATAATCCCAACCCTAACACTAACACTAAACACTTACACTAGTTCTAACCCTAACCCAACCCCTAACCCCAACTCTAACCTTAACACTAACCACAACCCCTAAACCTCCACCTCCACCCTAACCCTAGTCCCAGCCCCAAGCCGCAGCCCTAGTCCTAACCTCTAGCCCTAGCCCTAGCCTTTAAACTAGCCCCTACCCCTAACCCCAACTGGTAACTCCTAACCCCTAAAACCTAACCCGTACCCTAACACCATAGACCTAGCCCTAACCCTAGCCCTAGCCCTACCGTAACCCTAACCCTAACCCTAACCCCTAATCCCTAAACCCTAGCCCTAACCTTATCCCTAACCCAACCCTAAACCTAACCCCTAAACCATAACCCTACCACTACCCCTACCCATACCCCTAACCCCTGACCCTAACACTAATCCTACACCGACCCTAACCCAACCCTAAACCTAACCCTAAATCCTAACCCTAACACTAACCTAACACCAACCCTAAATCCCAAACACCAACAGTAACCCCAATACCCTAAACAAAACCCTAACTCTATTCTAACCCTAACCCTAAACCTAAACCTCTTATAACCCTAAACCTAACAGTAACGCTAACCCTAAAACTAAACCTAACCCCAACCCCAAACCCAACCATAACCCTACCCTAACCCTAACCCCAACCATAACCTTAAACCCAACCCCTAACCCTAGCACTAGCCCAGCCCAAAATTATCCCTAGTCCTAAACCTAACCCTATCCCTAAACTTAACCCCTAAACCTAACCCCAACCCCAGCCCGAGCCCCACCTCAGCTCCCAGCTCCAGCCCTAGCTCTAAAACTATCCCCAGCCCTAAACCTAACACTAACCCTAAACCCTAACCCTAAACCTAACCCCAACCGTAACCCTGACCCCAACCGTAATGCTAACCCCAACCCTAACCCGTCTAACCCCAACCCTATCCCCAACCGTAACCATAACACTAAGCCTAACCCCAACTCGTCTAACCCTAACACTAACCCTACGCTACCCTTACCCCTAACACCACCCCACACTAACCCTAACCCTAAACCTAACCACTACCCCTAACCCTACCACCACCCCTAACCCAACCCTATCACTAACACTTACCCTATCCTAAACCCCAAACTT
>CAKJTW010000452.1:0-60628 GCA_917880005.1 Nanger dama | reverse complement strand
TATAACCCAAACCTAACCCTAAACCTAATCCTAACCCCTAACTTTAACACTAACCCTAACCCCAACCCCAACCATAATCCTAACCATTCCCTAACTCTAACCTTACCCTAACCCTAAGCCTATTCTAACCTCAACCCTAAACCTAAACCACTTCTAACCCTAACCCTAACAGTAACGCTAATCCTAATCCATCCCTAACCCCAAATCCAACCCTAAACCCTAAACCTACAGTAAGCCTAAACCCCAAACCTAACCGTAAACCTAACCCCCAACCCAAACACTAACACCAACACTTACCCTAACTGTAACTCTAAAACCTAACCTAAACCCCTGACCCTAAACCCTAACCCTAACCCTACACCTAGTCTAGCCCTAGCTCCTACCCCTAGCACTAGTCCTAGGCCTAACCCTATCCCTAGGTCTAACCCTACCCCTACCCTAAACCCTAACCCTAAACCCCCCAACTCTAACCCTAAAACTAACCCTAACCCTAACCCAAACCTAACCCAAAACCTAAACCTAACCGCAACCCATACATCTACCCTTACCCCTACCCCTACCCCTAACCCTAACAAAACCCTAACTCAAACCCTAACGCTAACCTAAACACTAACCCTAACCCTAACACTAACCCCTAAACCTAATCCCAACCCTAACATTAACCCCAACCCCAACACTAGCTCCTAACACTAACACAAACCCTATCCCTAACTGTAACCCTAAACCCTAACCCTAACACTAACCCTAACTCTAAAACCTAACCTTAACCCCAACCCTAAACCCTAATCCTATTCCTAACCCCAACCCCCAACCCTAAACCTAAACCTACCTTAAACCTAAACCTAACCCTAACCATAAACCTAACCACCACCCAAACCCTAACCATAACCATAACACTAAAACCTAACCCCAACCCTAACCCTAACTCTAAAACCTAACCCTAACCTAACCCTAACCCTACCCCCCTACCCTTAACCCTAACCCTAAACGATAAACCCTAACCCTAAAACTAACTCTAACCCTAACCCAACCCTAACCCTAACCCTAATCCTAACCCCAACCCATACACCCACCCTACACCTACCCCTACCCTACCCCTAACCAAACCCTAACCCTAACCCTAAGGTGAAACCTAACACTAACCCTAACGCTAAGCCCTAAGCATAACCCCTAACCCTAACCCCAACCCTAACGCTAACCCAACACAAACACTAACCCTAAACCTAATCCTAACCTTAGCCCTAACTCCAAGCCTAACAAACCCTAACACAAACACTGACCCTTTCCTAACCCTAACCCTAACCTAACCCTAACACTAATACCTAAAACCAAACCCTAACTCTATTATAATGCTAACCCTAAACCTAAACCTCTTTTAACACTAATCCTAACAGTAATGCTAACCTTAACCCTAACCCTAACCCCAAACCCTAACCCTAACCTGACCCGAAACCATACCCTATCCATAACCCTAAAACCTACCCAAACCCTCCACCAAAACACTAACACCTAACCCTAACACAAAACCCTACCACTTAACATTACTCTAACCCCAAACCCTAACCATAACCCTAACCCTAAACCTTACCCTACCACCTAAACCCTAACCTTAACCCTAAACAATAAACCTAACCCTAACACTAACCCTAACACATAACCCTAACCCTAACCCTTACCCTTAGCCCCAACCCTAACCCTAAACACTAAACCCTAATCCCAACCACAACCCCAACCCAAATCGCCCAACCCTCACCCTAACCTATCCCTAACCCTAACACTAACCCCTAACTCATCCTAAACCTAACCCTAACCCCTAACCCTAACCCCTAACCGTAACACTAACTCTAAACTAACCCTAACATGAACCATGACACTAACCCCTAACCATAACCATAACTCCAACCATAACCTTAACCCTATCCTCCCCACCCACCCCTAACCCCCCTACCACTACCCCTACCTCTATCCCTAACCCCTAACCCCTAACACTAACACTAATGCAAACCCAAAACACTAACCCCTAACTCTAACCCTAACTTTATCCCTAAACTCACAAATCCTAAAACTAACCTCTAAACACCCCAACCCTAACCCTGAACCCTATTCCAACCCCTAACCCTAACCTAATCCTAATCCTAAACCCCTAGCCCTACCCTTAACCCTAACCCTAACCCTATCCCTAAACCTAAACCCTAATCCTAACCCCAATATTAACAACTAACCCCTATAAACCTAACCATAACCCTAACCCTAACCCTAACCTAACCCTAACCCCAAACTAACCCTAACCTGACCTAACCCCTACCCTACCCTTAACCCTAACCTAAACGATAAACCCTAACCTAAAACTAACCCTAACCCCTAACCCAACCCTAACCCTAACCTAACCCTAACCCAATATTAACACCAACCCGTATCCTAACCCTAACCATAACTCTAAACTCCTAACCCTAAAAACCAAATAAACCTAAACCTAACCCTAACCCTACCCCAACCCATAACCCTAACCTAACCTAACCCTAACTCTTCTAAACCTAACCCTAAGCCTAACCCCTAACTCTAACCCTAACCCCAACCTAACCCCAACCCATAACTTACCCTTCCCCTACCCCTACCCCTAACCGTAACACAACCCTAACCCTAACCTAAACCCTAACACTAACGCTAACCCCAACCCTAACTCTAACACTAACACTAACCCTAAACCTAACCCAAACCCTAATACTAACCCTAACCCTAACCATAAGCCCTAACCCTAATCACTAACTCTAACCCTAACACTAACCCTAGCCCTAGTCCTAACTCTAACCCCAACCCTAACTCTAACCCAACACCTATCCTAAGCCTAAACCATTTCCCCAACCTCAACCCTAAACCCTATCCCTAACCCTCACCCTAATCCGTAACCCTAACCCCAAACCTGTTCCTATCCATAACCCTAACGTCTAACCCTATCCCTACCCTTAACTCTAACCCTAACCATAACACTAAACACTAACCCTAAACCTATCACTTGCTCTAGCCCTATCCCTAACCCTAGCACTAACCCTAGTCCTAACCCTATCCCTAGCCATAACCATGACCCCAACACTAACACTAACCCCTAACCCTAACCCTAACACCTAACCATAACCCTAACTCTCACACTAAATCCTGACCCTAACCCTAACCCTAACCCAATCCTAACCATAACACTGTAACTAGTCCTAGACCTCACCCTAGCTCTAGTCTTAATCCCAGCCCCAGCCCTAGCCCTAACCCTACAACTAGCCTTAACCTAACGCCAACCCTAACAAACCTAACCCTAACCCTAACCACAACACCTGAACCTACCCCTAACCTTAAGCCTAACCCTAAACCAAACACTAACTTATCCTAAACCCTAAACCCTAACCCTAACCTTATCCAAAAACACTAACCATAACCTCAACCAACAGTAACCTTAACTCTAACCTTAACACTAACCCCCAACCCCATACCCCTACCCTACACCTACACAAACCATATCCCTAACACTAACCCTAACCCCCAACCCTAACCCTAACCCCTATCTATAACCCTAACCCTAACACTAAACCCTATCACTAACTCTAACCCAAAAACTAGCCCTACCACTTACCCTAACCGTAACCCCAATGCTAAACCCACTAGTACCCTAAAACCAGCCCCAGCCGTAGCCCCAGCTCCCAGCACTAGCCCCAGCCCTAGCCCTAACCCTATCACCGCCCTACCTTAACTCTAACCCTAACCCTAACAATAATTCCTAAACCCTAACCCTAACCCTAAACCTATCCCTAACCCAAACCTAACCCCAACCCCAAGCATAACCCCACCCCTACCCCTACCCCTAACCTTAACCCCTAACCCTAACCTTAATCCCTAAGCCCTAACCCCTAACTCAACCCTAACCCTAACCCGGAAACCTAACCCTAAACCTCAACCCTAACACTAACCTAACACTAACCCCAATCCTAAACACTAACCCTAACACTAATACCCTAACCCTAACCCTAACCCTAACACTATTCTAATCCTAACCTACACCTAAACCCTTATAACCCTAAACCTAACAGTAACCTAATCCTAACATTAAACCTAACTCCAACCCCAAACCTAAACCTAACCCTACCCTAACGCTCTCCCTAACCCTAACCCTAAACTTAAACCCTAACACTAACCCTAGCACTAGCCCTAGCCCCAAAACTATCCCTAACAATAAACCTAACCCTAACTCTAGCCCTAACACTAAACACTAACCACAACCCCTAACCCTAAACCTAACCATAATCCTAACCCTAACCCTAACCCTAAACGTAGCCCTAACCATAAACCTAGACATAGCACTAGCCCTAGCCCCACCGAACCCAGCCCCAACCGTAACCCTAAACCCTAAACCTAACCTAACCCTAACCCCAAATCCTAAACCCTAATCCTAACCCTAATACCCTAACCCTAACCCTAACCCTATTCTAACCCCTAACCCTAAACCTAAACCTCTCTAACCCTAACCCTAACAGTAACGGTAACCCTAACCCCAACCCCAACCACAACCCCAAATCTAACCTACCCTAACCCTAACCCTAACCCTAGCTCTAGACCTAGCCCTATACCTAGCACCCCTAGCCCTAGACCTAACCCTAACCCTAACCCCTAACCCTAACCCTAAACCTAACCCTAAACCCTAACCATAACCCTAACACAACCGTAACCCCTAACCCTAACCACCCATATCTAACCCTACCCCTAACCCTATCCCTAACCCTAATCTAACCCTAAACCTACACTAACCCTAAACCCTAACCCTAACCCTAACCTAAACCCTAACCCTAACCGTAATAACCCTAACCCTAACCCTAACCCTAACCCTAAACCTAACCCTACCTAACCCTAACCCTAACCCTAACCCTAACCCTATAACCCTACCCTAACCCTAACCCCTACCTAACCACCACTACTCCTAACCTGAACCCTATTCCTAAACCCTAAACCATAACCCTAACCCTAACCCTAACACTAACCACCTAACCCTAACCTTAATCCTAACCCAACCCCTAACCCTAACCCTAACCCTAACATTAACCTAAACCCTAAACTGTAACGTTAACCCTATGCCTAAGCCAACACTAGCCCTAACCCAAACCCTAACCCTAACTCTAAACACAACCCCTAATCCTATCCCTCCCCTTAAACCTAACCCTAACCCCAAACTTTACCATATCCCTAAACCCTAAACCCTTACCCTAACACTAAACCAAACCTTAACCCTAACACTACCACTAACCCTAACCCTAAACTAACCTTAACCCTAACCCTAAACCCTAACCCTAACACTAACCCTAACCCAATCCTGACCCTAAACCTAACTCCAACCCATACAAATACCCCTAACCCTAACCCCTAACCTTAACCCTATCCCTAAACCCTAATCCCTAACCCTAACCCTAAACACTAACCCTAACCCTAAACATAACCCAAAACTAACTCTAACCCTAACCCTAACACTAACCCTAACCCTAACCCTAAATCTAAACCTCTTCTAACCCTAACCCTAAAAGTTACGCTAACCCTAATCCTATCCCTAAACCCAACCCCAACCCCAAACCTAACCCTACCCTAAGCCTAGACCTAAACCTAATCGTAAACCTACCCCCAACCTAACACTAACACTAAACCTAACCCTAACCCTGACTCTATAACCTAACCCCTAACCCTAACCCTGAACCCTAACCCTAACCCTAACCCTAGTCTAGCCGCATCCCTACCCCTAGCACTAGCCCTAGGCCTAACCCTATCCTTAGGTCTAACCATACCCCTACCCTTAACCCTAACCCTAAACCCTAAACTCTAACCCTAAAACTAACTCTAACCCTAAATCACCCTAACCCAAAACCTAAACCTAACCGTAACCCATACCTCTATCCTTACCACTACCCCTACTCCTAACCCTAACCAAACCCTAACCCTAACGCTAACACTAACCCAAAAACTAACATTAACCCTAACAATAACCCTAAACCTTAAACCTAACCCTAACCCTAACCCTAACACTAACCCTTTCCCAAACCCTAACCCTAAATCCTTACCCTAACCCTAAACCATAACCCTAACCTAAAACTAATCCTAACACTTACTCTAACTCTAAAACGTAACCCTAACCCTAACCCTAAACATTAACCCTAACAGTAACCCTAGCCTATCCCTAGCCATAGACCTAACACTAGCCCTAGGCCTAACCCTATCCTTAGGCCTAACCTTTCACCCTACCTGTAACCCTAACCCTAACCCTAACCCAACCTTAATCCAAACCCTAACCCTAACCCCAAACCATACCCCTACCCTTACCCCTACCCCTACCCCCTTACCCTAACGAAACCCTACACTAACACTAATGCTAACCCTAACACTAACTCTAACCCTAACACTACCCTAAAGCTAACCCTAACCCTAAAACTAACCCTAACCCTAAACCCGAACACAAACACTAACCATAACCCATTCCTACCCCTAACCCAAACCCCAACACATACCGCTACCCCTACCCCTACCCCTAACCCCTAACCCTAAACCTGACCCAAACCCTAACCCTAAACCCTAACCATAACCCTAACCCTAAATCTTAAACCATAACCCTAAAACTAACCCTAACCCAGCACTAAACCTAACCCTAACCCTAACCCTATCCCTTACCCTAACTCTATCACTAAAACCTAAAACCTAACACTAACCCCTAACCCTAAATATTAACACTAACCCTAATCTTTATACAACAATAAAACTAACCATAACCACAACACCAACTCATTCCCCTACCCCTACCCCTACCTGAACACTAACCATACCATAACACCTAACCTAATCCTAACCCTAACCCTAACCCATAAACCTAACCCTAACCCTAACCCTAACCCATAAACCTAACCTTAACCCTAAACCCAACCCCAACCTTAACCCTAACCTTACCCTAACCCTAACACTAACCCTAACCGTATGGTAACTGTAACCCTAAACCTAATGTTCTTGTAACCCTAACCCTAACAGTAGCGCTAACCCTAATCCTGTCCCTAACCCCAACCCCAACACTAAACTTAAACCAACCCTCACCCTAACCCTAAGCCTAAACCCTAACCCTAATCCTAAACCTTACCCTAAACGAAACCTCTTCTAAACCTAACCCTAAGAGTAATGCTAACCCTAACCTTAACCCTACCCAAAGCCCCAATCCATACCCATGCCGTTACCCCCTACCCCTACCCCTAACCGGAAAACAACCCTAACCCTTACCATCACCCTAATGATAACCCTAACCCAACCTTAACACTAACACTAACCCTAAAACTAACACTAACCCTAACCCTAAAACTAACCCTAACCTTAACCCTAACCCTAAACCCTAACCCTAACCCTAACCCAAACCTAACCCTAACCCAAACCCAACACGTACCGCTACCCCCTACCCCTAACCCTAAACCCTAACCATAAACCTAACCCTAATTCTATCCTTAACCCCAACCCCAACCCTAAACCTGTACCTACACTAACCATAAACCTAACCCTAACCCTAACCCTAACATCTACACTTACACATACACCTACCCCTAACCCTAACCCAAACCTAACCCTAACCATAATGCTAACTGTAGCACAAACCATTACGCTAAATCTAACCCTAATCCTAACCCTAACCCAAACCCTTACCCATACTCCTACCACTAAGCCTACCCCTAACCCTAACCCTGAACCAAACCCTAACCCTAAACCTAACCCTAACCTCAACCCCAACCCTACCCCTAACCGTGCCCTAACCCTAACCCTGACCTTAACCCTAACCCTATTCTAACCTTAAACCGAAACCGAAACCTCTTTGGACCCTAACCCTAACTGTACCCTAACCCTAACCCTAAGCCTAACCCCTAACCCTAACCCTAGCCTTAGCACTAGCACTAGCCCTAGGCCTTACCCTATCCCTTGGCCTAACCCTAACCCTATTCTTAACCCTAACCCTAAACCCTAAACCCTAACCCTAACCCTAACCCCAACCACAGCCCTAACCCTAACCTAACCGTACACTAACCCTAAACCTAAACCCTAACCCTAAACCTAACCCCAACTCTAACACTTACCGTAATCCTAATCCTAACCCTAATCATAACCCTAAAACTAACCATAACCCTAACCCTAATCCTAACCTAAGCCTAACACTAACCCTAATTTCTAACCCTAACACTAACCTTAACCCAATCCTAACCCTAACCCTAATTCCAACACATACCCCTATCCCTACACCTTCCCCTACCCTTTAACCCTAACCCTAAACCTAGCCCCTAATCCTGACACGAACCTTAATCCTAACACTAAATCCTAACACTATACCTAAGCTAACCCTAACCCTAATAAACTAAACCTAACCCTAACTTTATTCTAATGATAACACTAAACCTAAACCTCTTCTACACTCAACATAACAGTAACGCTAACCCTAACCCTAAACCTAACCCCAAACCCAACACTAACCCTAACCCTAATCCTAAACCCTAACCCTAACTCTAACACTAAAGCCTAACCCTTACACTAACCCTAGCTTGAGCCACAGCTCTGGCCCTAGCCCTAGGACTAGCCATAGCCTTATTCTTAAACCTGGCCCTAACCCTAACCCAACTTAACCCTAACCCTAAACCTAACCACAACCCATAACCGTACCCTTAATCCTACCACTAACCCTAACCCTAACCCTAACCTATAGCTAACCGCTAAATCCTAACCCTAACACCAAACCTAAACCCAAAACCTAACCTTAACCCTAAACCCTAACCGTAACCCTAACCCAACCCTAACCTAAACCCAAACCCCAACACATACCGCTACCCCTACTTCTAACCCTAAACCCTAAACTTAACTCTAACACTAACCCTAACCCTAACTCCTAACCCTAACCCTAAATCATACCCTAAAATGAAACCTCTTGTAACCCTAAACCTAAGAGTAATGCCAACCCCAACCCCAACCCTAACTCTAACCGTGCCTTAACCCTAATCCTATCCCTAACCCTATTCTAACCCTAAACCTAAACCGAAACTACTTCGAACCCTAACCCTAACTGTACTCTAACCCTAACCCTAAACCTAACCCTAACCCTAATCCTATCCTTAACCCCAACCCCAACCCTATACCTGTACCTTCCCTAAACATAAACCTAACCCTAACCCTAACATCTACCCTTACACATACACCTACCCCTAACGCTAACCAAGCCTAACCCTAACCCTAATGCTAACTGTAGCACAAACCATTACGCTAAATCTAACCCTAAACCTAACCCTAACCCAAACCCCAACCCATACTCGTTGCCACTAACCCTACCCCTAACCCTAACCCTGAACCATACCCTAACCCTAAACCTAACCCTAACTCCAACCCCAACCCTACCCATAACCGTACCCTAACCCTAACCCTAGCCTTAACCCTAACCCTATTATAACCCTAACCCTAAACCGAAACCTCTTTGAAAGTAACCCTAACCCTACCATAACCCTAACCCTAACCCTAACCCTATCCCTAACCCTAGCTTTAGCACTAGCACTAGCCCTAGGCCTTACCCTATCCCTCGACCTAACCCTAACCCTATTCTTAACCCTAACCCTAAACCCTAAACCCTAACCCTAACCCTAACCCTGACCCTAACCCCAACCACAACCCTAACCCTAACCGTACACTAAACCTAAACCTAAACCCTAACCCTAACCCTAACCTAACCTAAAACTAACCCTAAATTCTAACCTTAACACTAACCTTAACCCAATCCTAAACCTAACCTTAACTTTAACCAAAACCCCTACCCATACCCCTTCCCCCTAACCCCTAACCGTAACCTAAATCTAGCCCCTAATCGTGACACAAACCTTAATCCTAACACTAAACCCTAACGCTATCCCTAACCTAACCCTAACCCTAATAAACTAAACCTAACCCTAACTTTATTCTAATGCTAATCCTAAACCTAAACCTCTTCTACACTCAACCTAACAGTAACGCTAACCCTAACCCTAACCCTAACACCAAACCCAACCCTAACCGTAACCCTAACCCTAAATCCTAACCGTAACCCTAAACCAAAAGCCTAACCATTACACTAAACCTGGCTTGAGCCCTAGCCCTAGACCTAGACCTGGGACTAGCCCTAGTCTTATTCCTAAACCTAGCCCTGAACCTAACCCAACTTAACTCTAACCCTAAACCTAACCACAACCCATCACCCTACCCTTATCCTAACACTAACCCTAACCCTAACCCTAAACTTAACAACTAACACCTACCTTAACCTAATCCTAACACTATACCTGAACCTAACACTAACCCCAACCCTAAACCCTAACCATAACCCTAACCCAACCTAAACCTAACCTAACCCAAAGCCCCAACACATACCGCTACCCCTACCCCTAAACCTAACCCGAAACCTAACCCTAACCCTAACCCTAAGCCTAACCCCTAACCCTAACCTAAATCATACCATAAACCTAAACCTCTTCTAACGCTAAACCTAAGAGTAATGCTAACCCTAACCCTAACTCCAACTCCTACCCCAACCATAACCCTAACCGTAACCTAACTAACCCTATCCCTAACCCTATTCTAACCCTAATCCTAAACCGAAAAGTCTTCGAACCCTAACCCTAACCGTACTCTGACCCTAACCCTAAACCTAACCCTAAACCTAAATCTATCCCTAACCCCAACCCCATCCCTAAACTTGTACCTACCCTAACCTTAAACCTAACCCTAACCTAACCCTAACCCTAACACCTACACTTACCCATACCCCTACACCTAAACCTAAGTCAACCCTAACTGTAACCCTAATGCTAACTGTAACACTAACCATTACGCTAAATCTAACCCTAACCCTATCCCTAACCCTAACCATAACCATAACCCAAACTTAACCCTAATCCTAAGCCTAACACCTAACCGTAACCCTAAAACTTACCTAAACTGAAACCTCTTCTAACTCTAACCCCAAGAGTAATGCTAACCCTAACACTAACCCTAACCCCAACCCCAACCCCAACCCTACCCCTAACCATACCCTAACCCTAATCCTATCCCTAACCCCAACCCCAACCCTAAATCTATACCTACCCTAACCATAAACCTAACCATAATCCTAACCCTAAACCTAACACCTACCCTTACCCATACCTCTAAACCTAACCCTAACCCAACCCTATCCCTAACCCTAACACTAACCGTAACACTAACCATTACACTAAATTTAACCCTAAACCTAACCATAACCCAAACCCAACCCATACTCCTACCACTAACACCACACCTAACCCTAACCCTAATCCTAACCCTGAACCAAACCCTAACCCTAAACCATAAACCTAACCCTAACCCCAACCCCAACCCTACCCCTAACCGTAATCTAACCCTAACCTAACCTTAACCCTAACACTATTCTAACCCTAACCCTAAACCTATACCTCTTCTAACCCTAACCTAAAACTAACCTAACCTAACCTAACCTAACCAAAACACTAACCCTAATATTATGGTTGGGGTTGGGTTAGGGGTTAGGATTAGGTTTCAAGGTTTTAGATAGGGTTAGGGTTATTGTTTAGGGTTAGGGTTGCCATTAGGGTTTGGGCTTAGGGTTAGGGTTAGGGTTAGGGTTAGTGTTAGTGTTAGTGTTTGGGTTAGTGTTAGGCTTGGCGGGTTGGGTAGGGTTAGTTAGGTTGGGGTTAGGGTTAGGTAACGTTAGGGTAGGGTTAGGGTTAGAGTTAGGGTTAGGGTTAGGGTTAGGTTACAGTTACAGTACACTTGGGGTTAGGGATTGGGTTGGGGTTAGGGTTAGGGTTATGGGTTAGGGTTAGGTATGGGTTATGGTAAGGGTTAGGGTTAGTGTTTATGGTTAGGGTTAGGGTTAAGGTTATGGATTAGGGTTTAGGGATAGGGTTAGGGTTAGGGTTAGAATTAAGGGTAGGGTTAGGGTTAGGGAACGCTTTAGGGTTAGTGTTAGAGAGTTAGGGTTGGGGTTCGGGCTAGGGTTATGGTTAGGGTTGTGTTAAGGTTAGGGATAGAGATAGGGTTAGGGGTAAGTGTAGGTTTAGGGGTTAGGGTTAGACGAGTTATGGTTAGGGTTAGGGTTACGGTTAGGGTTATGGTTAGGGTTAGGGTTAGGGTTAGGGATAGGGTTAGTGTTAGGGTTGGAGATAGGGTTAGGATTGGGTTTAGGGTTAGTGTTAGTGTTTGGGTTAGTGTTAGGTTTAGCGTTAGGGTTAGGGTTAGGGTTTGGTTAGGGTTAGGGGTAGGGGTAGGGGTAAGGGGTAGGTGTATGTGTTGCGGTTAGGGTTAGGTTTTGGTTCAGGGTAGGTTTAGGTTTAGGGCTAGGGTTAAAATAGAGTTAGGGTTCGGGTTAGTCTTAGGGTTGGGGTTAGGGTTAGGGGTAGGGGTTGGGGTAAGTGTAGGGGTATGGGTAGCGGTTAGGGTTGGGTTTTGTGTTAGGTTTGGGTAGGGTTATGGGTAGTTTTATGGTTAGAGTTTGGGTTTTAGGTTTAGGGCTAAGGGTAGGGGTTGGGTTAGACCTAAGGATAGGGTTGGGACTACGGCTAATGCCAGGGGTTGGGGCTGGGGCTAGACTAGGTTAGGGTTATTGTTAGGTTAGGGTTAGGGTTCGGGTTTAGGGTTAGGGTTAGGGATAGGATTAGTGTTAGGGTTGGGGTTAGTGTTAGGGTTGGGGTTGGGATAGGATTAGGTTTGGGGTTGGGGTTAGGGTTAGGGTTTAGGGATAGGGTTAGGGTTAGAGTTAGGGGATAGGGGTAGTGGTAGGAGTATGGGTTTGAGTTAAGGTTAGGGTTAGGATGGGGTTATTGTTAGTGTTGGGATTAGAGTTTAGGGTTAGGTTTCGGGTTAGGGTTAGGTTAGGTTTAGGATTAGAGTTAGTGTTAGTGTTAGTGTTAGGTTTAGGGTTAAGGTTATGGTTTAGGGTTATGGTTAGGGTTAGTGTTAGTGTTGGGGTAAGGTTAAAGGGTTAGGGTAGGTTTCGGTTTAAGGTTGGGGTTGGGGTTATGGATAGAATTAGGGTTAGCGTTACAGTTAGTGTTAGGGTTAGAAGAGGTTTAGATTTGGGGTTAGGGTTAGAATAGTGTTAGGGTTATAGTTAGGTTAGTATTAGGGTACGGTTAAGGTTAGGGTTGGGGTTGGGGTTAGGGTTTGGGTTAGGGGTTAGGGTTGGGTTTGGGTTATGTTTAGGGTTAGGGGTAGTGTATAGGGTTAGGGTTAGGGATAAGGGTTTAGGGATAGGGTAAGGGTTGGCGTATGGGTGTAGAGGTAGGGGTAGGAGTATGGGTAGGAGTTGGGGCTAGGTTTAGGATTGGGGTTAGGGTTATGGTTAGGTTTGGTTTATGGTTAGGGTTAGGATTAGTGTTTTGGGTTAGGGTTAGGTTTAGGGATTAGGGTTTACGATAAGGTTAGAGTTAGTGTTAGGGGATAATGGTAGGGGTAGGGGCATGTGTTGGAGTTAGGGTTAGGGTTAGGATTGGGTTGGGGTTAGTGTTAGGGTTAGGGTTCAGGGTTAGGGTTAGGGATTGGTTAGGGTTAGGGTTAGTGTTAGGGTTAGTGTTAGTGTTAGGCTTAGTTTTAGGGTTGGGGTTCGGTTAGGGTTAGGGTTAGTGTTAGGTTTATGGTTAGGGTTTGGTTAGGGTTAGGTGTAGGGGTAGGGGTAAGGGTAGGGGTATGGGTTGGGTTTAGTATTAGGGTTAGGTTTGGGGTTGGTAAGAGTTAGGGTTAGTTTTAGGTTTGGGGTTTAGGGTTTGGCTTAGGATTCAAGGTAGGTGTAGGGTTGGGCCTAAGGATAGGGTTGGGCCCAGGGTTAGTGCTGGGGCTAGGGCTGGGGCTGGGGCTAGTGTTGGGGTATAGGGTTGGGGTTGAGGTTGGGTTTTAGAGTTAGTGTTGGGGTTATGGTTAGTGTTAGTTTTAGGGTTAGGTTTAGGGGTAGGGTATGTTTAGGTTTAGGGTTGGAGTTGGGGTTAGGGATAGGAATAAGGTTAGCGTTACTGTTAGCGTTAGGGTTAGAAGAAGTTTAGATTTAGGGTTAGTGTTAGAATAGGGTTAGGGTTAGGGTTAGGTTAGTTTTAGGGTACGGTTAGCTTTAGGGTTGCAGATGGGGTAAGGATTAGGGTTAGGGTTAGGGTTATGTTTGGGTTATGTTTAGGGTTAGGGTTAGTGTTTAGGTTTAGGGTTAGGCATTAGGGTTTAGGGATAGGTTTAGGTTTAGGGTTAGGGGTTAAAGGTAGTGGTATGGGTTGGAGTTAGTGTTAGGGTTATGGTTAGGGTTATGTTTAGGTTTAGGGTTAGGGTAGAGTTAGGGATTAGGGTTTAGGGATAGGGTTAGGGTTACGGTTAGTGGTCAGGGTTAGGGTTAGGGTTTAGTTTTGTGTTATGGTTAAGGTTAAGGTTAGTGTTTAGGGTTAGGGTTAGGGCTAGGGATTATGGTTTTGGAAATGGGTTAGGGTTAGGGTTACGGGATAGGTGTGGGTGTAGGTGTATGGGTTGGACTTGGGTTTAGGTTTGGGATTGGTTTAGGGTTAGTTTTAGGGTTAGGGTTAGGGTGATGTTAGGGTTAGGGTTCGGGTAAGGGTTAGGTTTTAGGGTTAGGGATAGAGTTAGTGCTAGTGTTGGGGTTAGTGTTAGGGTTAGGGTTAGAAGAGGTTTAGGTTTGGGGTTAGGGTTAGAATAGGGTTAGGGTTGGGTTAGAGTTAGGATACGGTTAGGGTTAGTGTTGGTGTTGGGGTTAGTGTTGGGGTTAGGGTTAGGGGTTAGGGTTAGGATTAGGTTTGGTTTATTGTTAGGGTTAAGGTTTCTGTTTAGTGTTAGGGTTAGGGTTAGGTATTAGGATTTAGGGAAAGGGTTAGGGTTAGGGTTAGGCTTAGGGTTAGGGTTAGGGTGAGTGTTAGGTTTAGCCTTAGGGTTAGGGTTGGGGTTTGGTTAGGGTTAGGTGTAGGGGTAGGGGTAAGGGTAGGTGTATGGGTTGGGGTTAGGGTTAGGGTTAGGGTTGTGTTAGGGTTAGGGTTAGTTTTAGGGTTAGGGTTTATCATTTAGGGTTAGGGTTAAGGTAAGGGGGTAGGGTTTAGGGTTAGGTTAGGGTTAGGTTTTAGAGTTAGCATTGGGGTTAGGGTTGGGTTTTAGAGTTAGGGTTATGGTTAGGGTTTGGGTTGTGGTTGGGTTTACGGTTAGGGTTAGGTTTAGGTTTAAGGTAGGTTTAGGTTTGGGGTTGGGGTTGGGGTTAGGGATAGGATTAGGGTTCGTGTTACTGTTAGGGTTAGGGTTAGAAGAGGTTTGGGTTGGGGTTAGGTTTAGAATATGGTTGGGTTTAGATTTAGGTTTCAGTAAGGGTAAGGTTAGGGTTGGGGTTGGGGTTGGGGTTAGGATTAGGATTAGGTTTAGGGTTAGGGTTAGGGTTAGGGTTTGGGTTAGGGTTTGTTTAGTGTTAGGGGAGGGGTTAGGGTAAGGGTAAGTTTGCGGTTAGGGGTTAGGGTTTGGGTTAGGGTTGGGTTGAGGTTAGGGTTAGGGTTAGTTTTGGGGTTAGGGTTTAGGGTTTAGGGTTAGGGTTAAATGTAGGGGTATGGTTAGGCCTAAGGATAGGGTTAGACCTAGGGCTAGTGCTGGGGCTATGGCTAGGGGAAGGCTACGGGTGGGGTTAGGGTTATTGTTTAGGGTTAGCTTAGGATTAGGTTTTGGAGTTAGGGTTAGTGTTAGGGTTAGGGTTTAGGGTTACGATTAGGGATAGGGTTGGTGTTAGTGTTAGGTTTTCTGTTAGGGTTGGGGTTAGGGTTAGGGTTAAGATTAGGTTTAGGGTTAGTGTTACAGTTAGTGTTAGTGTTAGGGTTAGCGTTAGGGTTAGAGTTAGGGTTTTGTTAGGGTTAGGGTTAGGGGTAGGGGTAAGGGTAGGTGTATGGGGTGCGTTTAGGGTTGGGTTTTGGGTTAGGGTTGGGTTAGGTTTGGGTTAGGGTTAAGGTTAGTTTTAGGATTAGAGTTTGGGGTTTGGGGTTAGGGTTAAGGGTAGGGGTAGGGTTAGACGTAAGGATAGGGTTGGGCCAAGGGCTAGTGATCGGGGTAGGGCTAGGGCTAGACTAGGTTTGGGATTGGGGTTAGGGTTTAGGTTTAGGGTTGGGGTTAGTTTTTAGAGTTAGTAATAGGGTAAGTGTTAGTGTTAGTGTTAGGGTTTGGGTTAGGTTTATGAATAGGTTTGGGTTTGGGCTTAGTGTAGGTTTGGGTTTAGTGTTGGAGTTGGGGTTAGAGATAGGATTAGGATTAGCATTACTGCTAGGGTTGGGGTTAGAAGAGGTTTAGGGTTGGGGTTAGGGTTAGAAGAGGCTTAGGGTTGGGGTTGGGTTAGAGTTAGGGTATGGTTAGGATTAGGGTTGGTGTTGGGGTTAGGGTTAGGTTTAACGTTAGAGGTTAGGGTTAGGTTTAGGGTTAGGTTTTGTTATAGTTAAGGTTAGGGTTAGTGTTTAGGGTTAGGGTCAGGTTTAGGTATGAGGGTTTAGTGTTAGGGTTAGGGTTAGGGTTAGTGTTAGGATTAGGGGTAGCTTTAGGGTTAGGCATGGGTTTAGGGTTAGGGTTAGACGATTTAGGGTTAGTGTTGGGTTAGGGTTAGGGGTAGGGATAGGGTTAGGCGTAGGGGTAGGTTTAGGGTTAGGGTTAGACGAGTTAGGGTTGGGGTTAGTGTTAGGGATAGGGTTAGGGTTAGAGTTACTTTTAGAGTTAGGGTTGGGGTTGGGGTTTAGGTTTAGGGTCAGGGTTAGGGATTCGGGTTTAGGGATAGGATTAGTGTTAGGGTTAGGGGTTAGGGGTTAGGGGTTGGGGTAGGGGTATGTGTTGGAGTTAGATTTAGGGTTAGGATTGGGTTAGGGTTAGTGTTTGGGTTGGGGTTTAGGGTTAGGGTTATTATTAGGTTGGGGTTGGGATTAGAATTAGCGTTAGCGTTAGTGTTAGGGTTAGAGTTTGGGGTTAGGGTTGGGGTTTAGTGTTAGGGTTGGGGTCATATTTAGTGTTAGTGTTAGGGTTAGGACTAGGGTTGAGGTTAGGTTTAGGTTTAGGGTAGGTTTAGATTTGGGGTTGGGGTTGGAGTTAGGGATAGGATTAAGGTTAGCATTATTGTTACGGTTGGTATTCGAAGCGGTTTAGGTTTAGGGTTAGGGTTAAGATTAGAGGTAGGGTTAGGTGTTGTGGTTGGGCTTAGGGTTAGGGTTGGGTTAGGGTTAGGGGTAGGAATAGGGTTAGAGGTAGGGGTAGGTTTAAGGTTAGGTTTAGACGAATTAGTGTTGGGGTTAGGGTTAGGGATAGTGTTAAGGTTACAGTTAGGTTTAGGGTTAGACTTAGGGTTAGGTTTAGGGTTAAGGTTAGGGTTAGGGGTGCGGTTAGGTTTAGGGTTAGGGTTAGGGTTTAGGGTTAGTGTTAGGGTTAGGGTTTAAGGTTAGTGTTAAGGTTTTTGTTGGGGGTAGGGGTTATGGTTAGGGTTACGGTTAGGTTGGGGTTTAGGGTTAGGGTTCGGTGTATGGGTAGGGGTAGGGGGATGGGATGGGGTTGGGATTATGGTTAGGTTTAGGGTTGGGTAAAGATTAGGGTTGGGGTTAGTGTTTAGGGTTAGGGTTAGTGTCAGTGTTAGAGTTTGGGGTTTAGTGATAGAGTTAGGGTAAGGGATAAGGTTAGGGTTAGTGTTAGGGTTAGGGTTGGGTTGGGGTTAAGGGTAGGGGTTGGGTAGGGGTTGATTTTTATTTAGTGTTGGGTTTAGAGTTAGGTTTGGGTTAGATTTAGGGTTTAGTGTTTATGCTTAGGGTAAGGGTTGGGTTTAAGGCTAGGGCTGGGGCTGGGGCTTGGGCTTGGGTTGGGGTTAGTGTAAGGGTTTGGGTTAGTGTAAGGGTTTGGGTTAGGTTAGGGTTAGGGGGTTAGGGTTAGGGTTAGGGTTAGGGTTAAGGTTTTTTTAGGGTTGGGATTTGGGGTTTGGGGTTAGGGTTAAGGGTAGGGGAAAGTTAGGCCTAAGGATAGGCTTGGGCCTGGGGCTAATGTTAGTGCTATGGTTAGGGCTGGGTTAGGGTCAGGGTTAGGGTTGGGGTTTAGGGTTAGGGTTAGGGTTTAGGGTTAAGGTTAGTGATAGGGTTAGTGTTAGTGTTAGGGTTAGTGTTAGGGTTGGGGTTTGGGTTAGCGTTAGGATTATGTTTAGGGTTAGTGTTAGGGTTAGGGTTAGTGTTAGGATTAGGGTTTGGTTAGGGTTAGGGGGTTAGGGGTAGGGGTAAGTGTGGGCTTATGGGTTTTGGGTTTTGGTTGGGTTTTGGATTAGGTTTGGGTTGGGGTTAGGGTTAGTTTTAGGGTTAGAGTTTAGGGTTTGGGGTTAGGGTTAATGTTAGGGGTAGGGTTAGACCTAAAGATAGGGTTGGGCCTATGGCGAATGCTAGGGGTAGGGCTGGGGTTAGGGTTAGGGGTTTAGGGTTAGGGTTAGGGTTAGATTTTAGAGTTAGGGTTAGGGTTAGGTTTAGTGTTAGTGTTAGGGTTGCTGTTAGGTTTATGGTTAGGGTTATGTTTTGGCTTAGGATAGGTTTAGGTTTAGGGTTGGGGTTGGGGTTAGGGATAGGATTAGGGTTAGCGTTACTGTTGGGATTACAGTTAGAAGAGGTTTAGGTTTGGGGTTATGGTTAGAATAGGGTTTGCGTTAGGGTTGGGTTATAGTTAGGATATTATTAGGGTTAGGGTTGGGGTTGGGGTTAGGGTTAGAGTTACGGTTAGGGGTTAGGGTTAGGTTTAGTGTTAGTTTTGCGTTATGGTTGGGGTTAGGGTTAGTGTTTAGGGTTAGTGTTAGGGTTAGGGATTAGGGTTAGGGTTAGGGTTAGGGTTTAGGGTTAGGGTTAGAGTTGTGTTAGGGTTAAGGTTTAAGGTTTTTGTTTATGGTTGGGGTTAGGGCTTATGGTTAGGGTTTGGCTCAGTGTTAGGGTTAGGGGTTAGAGGTAGGGGTATGGTTAGGGGTAGTTAGGGTTAGGGTTGGGTTAGGTTTAGGGTTACGGTTAAGGTTCAGGTTATAGGGATTGGGTTAGGATTATTGTTAGGCCTAGGGAGAGGGTAAGGATTAGGGTTAGGGTTAGAGTTGGGTTAGGTTTAGGGTTAAGGTTTAAGATTTAGGGTTAGGGGTAGGGGTAGGGGTATCTGTTGGGGTTTGGGTTAGGGTTAGGATTGGGTTAAGGTTAGTGAAAGGGTTAGAATTTCGCCCTAGCATTAACCTTAACCTAACCCTAACCCAACCTAACCTAATCGTAACCCTAACCTCAATCCCTAATCCTACCCTTAACCCTAACCCTAACCCTTTCCCAAAACCCTGATCTTTAACCCTCAATCTGACCCTAAACACTAACCGTAACCCTAACCTAACACTAACCATAACCCTAACCCTAACCCCTAACTCCTAACCTAACTCAAAACCTAACACTGAACCTAACACTAACCCTAACTCTAACTCTAACTGTAACCATAACCTAATCCTCACCCTAACCTCTAACCTAACCGTAACCGTAACCCTAACCCTAACCCTAACACTAACTGGTCTAAATCTAAACATAACGCAACCCTACCTCTATCCCCACCCTTAACCTAAATCTAACCCAAACCTACCCCTACATCTAACCCTAACCTAAGCCTAACCCACCCCTACCCCTACCCTTAACGTTAACCTGAAAACTCACCCAGCCCTAACCCTAACCTAGCCCTAGCCCAAGCCCTAACCTAGCCCTAGCCCTAGATCTAACCTAGCACTGGCCCTAACCTAACCCTAATCATAATGCTAAACTCTAAACCCTAACCTAACCCTAACCCAAACCAACCACAACCTCTAACCCAACCCTTAAAATTAACACTAACTCTAACCGTAGGCATAGCCCTAGCCCTAGCATTAACCCTAACCTAACCATAACCGACACTAACCCTAACCTAACACTTTCCCGAAACCCTATCTGTAAAACAGAACTCTAACCCTAACCCTGAACACTAACCCTAGCCCTAAGCTAACCGAAACCTGACCCTAACACTAACGCTAAACCGAGACCTAAACCTAATCTTAACCTTAACCCTAACCTAACCTAATCCTAACCATAAACCTAACACTAACCCAACCCTAACCCTAACACTAAACCTAAAGCTAACACTAACCAAAACAACTAATCCTGCCCTTAACCCTAACCTTAGCCTTAACTTTAACCAAATCTAGCCTAACCCTAACCCTAGCCCCTAAACCTAATCCTAAACCTAACGCTAACCTAATGCTAAAGCTAACCCTACCGCTAACCTAACCATAAGCCCTGACACTGATCTTGACCCCAACCTAGCCTAACACTAACCTAAACCCTAATCCTAGCCTAACCTAACCCCTAACCTAACCTGGACCAAACCCTAACCTAACCTAACCCTAACCTGGCCTAACCCTAGCCCTAACCCTGGCCTCTGGCCTGGCCTGGCCCTAGGCCTAACCCCAAGCCTAGCCTGGCCTAACCTGACCTAAGCCTGGCCTAACCCTAGCCCTGGCCTAAGCCTAGCCCTAACCCTGGCCTAACCCTAGCCTAAACCAAACACTAGCCCTAACCTAACCTGGCCTGACTCTAACCTCTTCCGCCCTAAGCCTAGCCTAACCTGGCCTAATCCTAAGCCTAGCCCTAAACCTAATCCTAAAACAACCCTAACCTAACCCTAGCCTAACCTGGCCCATCCTAAATCCTAACCCTACTCCTACCCCAACCGCCTAACCTGCTCCTGCCCCCCTAACCTTAGCCTAACCCTACCCTACCCTAACGCTAACACTAAAACTCACCCAGCCTAACCTAACCCTGGCCCTAGTCCAGCCCTAACCATGGCCCTAGCACTAGACCTAACCTTAAACCTAACTCTAAACCCTGACCCTGACTCTGACTCTGACCTGACCCTGACCTGACCTGACACTGACCCTAACCTAACCTAAGCCTAACCTAAGCCTAACCTAATGCTAAACACTAACACTAACACTAACCCTAACCCTAACCTAACCCTAGCCCTAACCCTAAGCCTAACCTAACCTAACACCAACTCTAAACCTAACACTAACCCCAGCCTAGCCTAACACCAGCCTCAAAGCTAACACTAACCCCAGCCCTAGCCCTAACCCTATCCCCAGGCCTAAGCCTAGCCTATCCTAGCCTAGCCTAACCCCACCCCAGCCCTATCCCCACCCAATCCCAGCCTAGCCCCAACACCAGTCCTAGCCTAACCCTAACCTAACTCTAGGCGTAACCTTAACCCGTAATCCTAGCCTAACATTGTCCTGGCCCTAATCCTAACCTAAACCTAACCTAATGCTAAAGCTAACACTAATGCTAATCCTAATGCTAACCTAAACCTAAACCATGACCCTGACCCTGACCTGACCCTAACCTAACTCTAACCTAACACTAACCTAAAACTAACGCTAAGCCTAGGCCCTTGCCCTAACCCTATGTCTAGCCTAACCAAAGCCCTAACCATAACCATAAACCTAACCTAAACCTAAAACTCTTCTGACCTAAGCCTAAGGTATCGCTAGCCTAATCCTAGCCTAACCTAAACCTAACACCTAATCCTAGCCTAACCCTAACCTAACCTAACCCAGCCCTAACCCTGACTCTAACCATAACCCACACATACCTTTAACCCTACCCCTACCCCATCCTAACCTAAGCCTAGCCCAACCCTACCCTAACTTTAACCTAACCTAACCGTAACCTAAAACTCACCTAACCTAACCTAATCCTAGCCCTAGCCAGGCCTAACACTAGTCCTGGCCCAAGACCTAACCTAACACTAAAGCCTGCCTAACCTTAAAGCTATCACTAACCCTAACCTAACCTAAGCCTAACCCCAACCCCAGCCCTAACCTAACCCCAGACCTAGCCCTAGCCCGAACCTAACCCATAGCCTAGCCTGACCCTGGCACCTAATCCTAGCCTAACACGGACACTAACTCCTAGCCTAGCCTGGCCCTAATGCTAGCCTAGCGCTAATGCTAGCCCTAGCGCTAACCTAACCTAGGCCCTACTCTGACCCTGGCTCTAGCCTAGCCTAGCACTAGCCTAGCTCTAGTGCTAGCGCTGGCACTAAGCCCTAGCTCTAACCTGGCCTGGCCTGGCCTAGCCCTAGCCCTGGCCTAGCCTGGCACCTGGCCTGGCACTGGCCGTGGCCAAGGCCCTGGCCTGGCCTTGACCTAGGCCTAGTCCTGGCCTAGGCCTGGCACTATGCCTAGCCTAATCTCTGGCCCTGACCTAGGCCTCTTCCTGACCTAGGCCTAGGGTGGCACTGTCCTGGCCCTGGCCTGGCCTAGGCCTAAACCAGGCCCTGGCCCTGGCCGGAGCCTAGTCCTGGCCTGGCCTGAAGCCAGGCCCAGGCCCTAGGCTGGACCTGGCCTAGTCCTCGACCAGGCCCTGGCCTAAGCCTCTTCTGTCCTAGTCCTAAAGGTGGCGCTAACCTAGGCCTGGCCTGGCTCCTAGGCCTGGCCCTAATGCTAACCTTAACTGTAAGGCCTAATCCTGGCCTAGCCTGACAATAAACTGCTAATAACGCTCACCTTAGCCTAGAGCCTGGCCTCAACGTCAGGCCCTACCTAGCCCTGCTCTAATCCTAGCCCTGCCCTGGGCCTAGCTCTAACCCTAGCCCTGGCTTTAGCCTAGCACATATCCTGGGCCTAAACTCTTTCCTAGCCTGGCCTAACCCTGGCTCTAGCCCTAGCCTAATCCTGGCCTGGCCTAAAGCCAAGTCCTAGCACTGGCCTAAATCTAAGCCAATCCCTAGGCTTGGCCTGGCCTAGGCCTTGGCCTGGCCCTTGGCCTGGCCTAATCCTAGGCCTAGCACTAGCCGTGACCTAAGCACTAGCACTAGCCTGGCTCTGGCCTAAAGAGATGGCCTAGCCTGGCCTTAGCACTGGCCTGGCTCTAGGCCCTGGCCCCAGCCCTAGCCGTGGCTCAGCCCCAGGCCCTAGCCTGGCCTCCAGCCCTGGCCTAGCCTGGCCTAGCCACAGCACTAGCCTGGCCCTAACCCAGGCCTAGGGCCCAGCCACATGCCCAGCGCTAGCCCCAGCCCCAGTCCCAGCATTGACCCCAGGCCTCAGCCCTGGCCCCCAGGCCCCAGCCTAGCCATGGCTCTGGCCTGGCCTGGCCTGGCCCCTAGCCTGGCCTAGCACCTAGCCGTAGCGCTGGCCGTGCTAGCCTAATGCTGGCCCTGGCCTAAGCCCTGCCCTGGGCCTGGGCTCTGGCCTAGGCCTGGCACTAGCCTGGCTCTGGCGCTGGCACTAGCCTGTAGCCTGGCCTAGCTCTGGCACCAATCCTGAGGCCCTGGCCTGGCCTGGCCTGGCACCCTGGCCTGGCACTGGCCGTGACAAAGGCCTGGCCTGGCCTGGCCTAGGGCCAAGTTCCTGGCCTAGGCCTGCCCTATGCTTGGCCTGATCACTAACCTGGCCTGGCCTGGCCTAGAGTCAGGCCCTGGCCCTAGGCCTCTTCTGTCCCTAGTCCTAAGGTGGCGCTGGCCTGGCCCTGTCCCTAGGCCTGGCCTAGCCCTGGCCTGGCCTGGCCTGGCCCTAGCCCCAGCATTACGCGCTAACCCCAATCCAGGCCCTAACCCCAACCCCAGCACTAGCCCCTACCCCAGCCATAGCACTAACTCTAGCTATAACCCATAACTCTAGCCTAGCTCTAGCCCTAACCTCTAGCACTAACCCTAAGCCTAAATCCTAACACTAACCCTAATGCTAATGCTAACATTAACGCTAACCCTAACCATAAACCCTGACCCGGACCATGACCCAGATCCTGACCCAGACCCTGACCTAACCTAATACTAATCCTAACTCTAACGCTAACCCGAATCCCTAACCTAACGCTAACCCTAAACCCTAACCATAATCCTCACCCCTAACCGTAACCTAACACCTAAACCTAACCTTAACCAATTTCCTAAACCTAGCCCTAACCTAACCTAAACCAAGCCCTAACTCTAGGCCTAGCCTATCCTAGCCTAACCAATAAGTCTAACCTAGCCTAGCCCCTAAGCCTAATCCTAGCCCTAGCCCTAGGCCTAGCCTAGCCTAACCCTAACACTAACACTGACCAAAAGCCTAACCTGGCCTGGCCTAGCCTAGCCTAGCCCAAAGCTCTTCCTAGGCCCTAAGCCCTAGCCTGACCTAGCCTAGCCTAGACCTAACCCTATCCTGGCCCTAGCCTAACCCTAACCTAACCCTAGCCCTAACCCCAAACCTAGCCCTAGCCTAACACCTAACCCTAGCCTCAGCCCCAACCATAAGCCTAACACCAACTCTAACCTTAATCCTAACCCAAACCTAACCTTAGCTCCTGCCTCCAGGCCCCTAGCCTAATCCTGGCCCTAACCTAACCTAACCTAGCCTAAACCTAGCCTAAACCTATAGACAACCTGACCATAACACTCACCCCAACCCCTAACTTTAACCTTAAGCCTAACCTAATTCTAACCCTTACCTTAAGCATAAACCATAACCATAACCATAGCCTAACCCTGGCCCTAGTCCTGGCCTAATCCTATCTCTGGCCCTAACCAAAACAGTAACACTAATCCTAATTCAGGCCCTAACAAAAACCTAGCCCAACCATAGCACTAACCTTAGCCTGACCAAAGCCCGTTTCCCATACAACTGCCCCCTAACCCTCAGCTAGCCCTTACCCATAACCGTAACCTAATGCTAGCCCTGCCCTACACTTGCACCTAACCTAACCCTGCCCAGCCCCCAGGCCTAACCCTGGCCCTTGCCCTTATCTTAGCCTGGCCTAAGCCTAATCCTAACACTAAGCCTAGCCTAGCCTAACCGTTAACCTAACCCTAAGCCTGCCCTAGCCTAGGCCTAGCACTGGCCTAGCCTGGCCTAACCCTACCTACCTAGCCTAGCCTGGCCCTAGCCTAACCCTGGCCCTGGCCTAACCTAGCCTGGCCCTGGCCTGTCCTGGCCTAACCTACTAGCCTAGCAATAATCTTAGGCCTAGACTGGCACTAGCCTGGCCATGGCCTGGCCTGCAATGGCCTAAATCCTGGCCTAGCCTGACCCTGGCCTAACCTGGCCTAGCCTGGCCTGGCCCTAGACCCTGGCCAGCCCCTGGCCTGGCCCTAGCCTTGGCCTGGCCTGGCCCTGGCCCCTGGCCCTGGCCCTGGCCTAACCTAAGCTGGGCCCTGGCCTAGCCTGGCCTGGCCTAGCACTGGCCTGGCCTGGCCTAAGCCTGGACCTCTTCTGGCCTAAACCTAAGCCTGGCCTGGCCTGGCCTAAGCCTGGCCTAGCCTGGCCTAGGCCCTAGCCTAGCCTAGCCGTGGCCTGATCCGGCCTCTTCTAGCCATGGACCTGGAGTGGCCTCTTGCCTAGCACTAGCCTAGCCTAGCCCCTAGCCCTAGCCTAGCACTAGCCTGACCTAAACCTGGCCCCTGCCAGGCCTAGGCCTAGCCTAGTCCTGGCCCTAGCCTTGGCCTGGCACTAATCTCTAAGGCCTAGCCTAGCCTGGCAATAGACCTAGTAGTAATGCCTGGCCTGAGCCTAAGCCTGGCCCAGCCCAGCACCAGCCTTGCCTAAGCCTGCCCTCACCCTAGCCTGGCCCTGGGCCCTAACCTTAGCCTAACCATAGCCTTCAGCTCCTAGCACATATCCTGGCCTAAACTCTTTCCTGGCCTAAGGCCTAGCCCTGGCCTAACCTAACCCCTAATCCTAGCCTAGCCCTTGGCCTAATAACCTATCCCTAACCCTAGCCTAGCCCTAACTCCTCACCCTATCCCTGCTCTTAACTCTGACCTAAACATAACACTAAACACCTAGCCTAGCCTGGGCCTGGCCCTGGCCCAGTCCTGGCCCTGGCACTGGCTCTGTTCTAAACCTATCCATAACCGGACCATAAACTTAACACTAGCCTAAACTAATCCTAACACCAGCCCTAACCTAACTGTGACCCGCACTAACCATAGCCCCAACCCCAGCCTAACCTCAACCACAATCCTAAGCCTAACACTAAAGCCAGCCCCTCACCTAAGCCAAGCCCAGCCTAAACCCAGCCACAATCCCAGGCCTAGCACTAGCCGTCCTGTCCTAACATCACCTCAGCCTTGACCTGAGCCCAGGCCTAATCCTAGGCCTAGCCTGGCCTAACTGGCTGGCACTAACCTGGCCCTAACCTGGCCTGGCCTGGCCTAGCCCTGGCCTGGCCTAACCCTGGCTGGCCTGGCCTAACGCTAGCCTGGCCCCTAACCTGGCCTGGCCTGACCTAACCTGGCCTGGCCTGGCCTGGCCTGGCCTGGCCTGGCCTGGCCTGGCCTGGCCTGGCCTGGCCTAGCCTGGCCTGGCCTGGCCCTAAAGCAGGCCCTGGCCTAGGCCTGGCCTGGCCCTGGCCTGCCCCTAAGCCTGGCCCTGGCCTGGGCCTGGCCTAGGCCCCTGGCCTGGGCTGTGGCCTGGCCTGGCCTGGCCTGGCCTGGCCTAGCCCAGGCCTAACCCTGGCCTGGCCTGGCCCCTGGCCTGGCCTGGCCTGCCCTGGCCTGGCCTGGCCTGGCCCTGGCCTGGCCTAGCCTGCTTCTTGCCTAGGCCTGGCCTGGCTCCTGGCCCTGGCCTGGCCTGGCCCAGCCAGCCTGGCCTAGGCCTGGCCTGGCTGCCTGGCCTGGCCTGGCCTGGCCTCTTCCTGGCCTGGCCTGGCTGGCTGGCCTAGGCCTGGCCTGGCCTGGCCTGGCCCAGGCCCTGGGCCTGGCCTGGGCCTGTCCTGGCCCTGGCCCTGGCCTGGCCTGGCCTGGCCTGGCCTGGCCTGGCCTGGCCTGGGCCTGGCCCTGGCCTGGCCTGGCCTGGCCTGGCCCTGGCCTGGCCTGGCCTGGCCCTGGCCTAGCCCTGGCCTGGCCCTGGGCCAGGCCTGGCCTGGCCTGGCCTGGCCTGGGCCAGGCCTGGCCTGGCCTGGCCTGGCCTGGCCTGGCCTGGCCTGGCCTGGCCTGGCCTGGCACTGGCCTGGCCTGGCCATGGCTTCTGGCCTGGCCTGGCTGGCTGGCACTGGCTCTGGCCCTGGCCTGGCCTGGCCCTGGCCTGGCCTGGCCCTGGCTCTGGCCATGGCCTGGCCTGGCCTGGCCTGCTCCTGGCCTAGGCCTGGGTGGCTGCCTGGCCTGGCCCTGGCCTGGCCTGGCCCTGGCCTGGCCTGGCCCTGGCCTGGCCTGGCCTGGCCCCTGGCCTGGCCTGGCCCTGGCCTGGCCTGGGCCTGGCTGGCCTGGCCTGGCCTGGCCTGGCCTGGCCTGGCCTGGCCCTGGCCCTGGCCTGGGCCTGGCCTGGCCTGGCCTGGCTGGCCTGGCCTGGCCTGGCCTGGCCCTGGCCTGGCCCTGTCCTGGCCTGTCCCTGGCCTGGCCTGGCCTGGCCTGGCCTGAGGCCTGGGCCTGGCCTGGCCTGGCCTGGCCTGGCCTGGCCAGTGGCCTGACCATGGCCCTGGCCCCTGGCCTGGCCTGGCCCTGGCTCTGCCCTGGCCCTGGCCTGGCCTGGGCTCTTCCTGCCATGGGCCAGGCCTGGGCGCTTGCCCTGGCCTGGCCTGGCCTGGGCCTGGCCTGGCCTGGCCTGGCCTGGCCCTGGCCCTGGCCTGGCCTGGCCTGGCCTGGCCTGCCCCTGCCCTGGCCTGGCCTGGCCTGGCCTGGTCCTGGCCTGGCCTGGCCTGGCCTGGCCTGTCCTGCCTGGCCTGGCTGTAAGGCTAATGGTTAATGCCTGACCTTGCCCTAAAGCCATGGCCTGGCACTAGCCCTGCCTAACCTGCCTGGCCTGGCCTGGCCTGGGCCTGGCCTCTTGCCCTGGCCTTAGCCTGGGCCCAGGCCTATCCTGGCCTAAGCTCTTTGCCTGGCCCTAAACCTAACCCCTGGCCTTGCCGGGCCCTGCCCTGGCCTGGCCTAGCCTTAGCCGTGGCCTGGCCTCCTGTTGCTGGCCTAAACCTGGCTCTAGCCTGTCCTCTTAACTCTGACCTGGACTGGCACCTAATCACTAGCCTAGCACTGGCCCTGGCCTGGCCCTTTCCTGGCCTGGCACTGGCCTTGGTCCTAAACCTGTCCTAGGGCCGGCCATAAGCTTAACACTAGTCCTAGGCTAGCCTAACACCAGCCCTAGCACTAGCCCTGTGACTGACCCCGCACTAACCCTAGCCCCAGCCCCAGCCTAATATCAGCCCCAGTCCTGGCCTAGCCTAGCCTAGCCTAGCCTGAGCCTAGGGCCTAGCTCCAGCCCCAGCTCCTAGCCCAGCCTGGTCCCAGCCTAGCCCCAGTCCCGGTCTCAAGTCTAGCCTCGGCCTCAGGCCTGGCTTAGCCCGGCCCCAGCCTTGGCCTGGCCTGGCCTGGCCATGGCCTCCTGGCACTGGGCCTGGTCCTGGCCCTGGCCTGGCCTGGCACTGGCCTGACCCTGGCCTGGGCCTGGTCTGGCCCTGGCCTGGCCTGGCCTGGCCTGGCTGGCTCTGGCCTGGCCTGGCCCTGGCCTGGCCTGGCCTGGCCTGGCCTGGCCTGGCCTGGCCTGGCCTGCCTGGCCTAGCCTGGCCTGGCCTGGCCTGGCCTGGCCTGGCCCTGACCTGGCCTGGCCTGGCCTGGCCTGGCCTGGCCTGGCCCTGGCCTGGCCTGGCCTGGCCTGGCCTGGCCTGGCCCTGGCCTGGCCTGGTGGCCTGGCCCTGTCCTGGCCTGGCCTGGCCTGGCTCTTCTGGCCTAGGCCTGGGGTGGCCCTGGCCTGGCCTGGCCTGGCCTGGCCTGGCCTGGCCTGGCCTGGCATGGCTCTGGCCTGGCCTGGCCTAGCACTAGCCTGGCATGGCCTGGCCCACTGGCCTGCCTTGCACTGCCTGCCGGCCCCTGCCCTGCCCTGGCCCTAACCTGACCTAAACCTAACTCATCCCTGCCCTGCCTTCTTCCCTAGCCTTGCCCCTAACCGCCGCCCTAAACCTGCTCTAGCATAGCCTAAATCTCACCCTGGCCTAACCTAATCCTGGTCGTAGACTAAGCCTTTACCCTAGCCCTGGTCCTGGAACTTGCCTAGCACTAGCCTAGCCATAGCCTTGCCTACCTAGCTCTAAAGCCTAGCCTAACCTGCTACCTTATCCAAACCCTGACCCTAACCTCACCTGCCCCCTGACTTTAACCTAAGCCCTAAACCTAATTCTAACCCTATCTTGCACAACCTAGCCATACAATAGCCTAACTAGCCCTCTTCCTGGCCTAACCTATCTCTGGCCTAACCTAACACTAACACTAACCTGGTCTAGCCTAACCAAGGCCCAAACCCAGCCTAGACTAGCCTGACTTGGCCTGACATAGCCAGTCCCCATGCAGCTGCCCTAGCCCAACCCATAGTTTCTTCCTGGCTGGCCCTAGCCTGGCCTAGTCCTGTCCTGCACACCTTTGCATTATCCAGGCTCAGCCCTGGCCTAAGCCTACCCTGGCCTAGTCCTGACCTGGCCTTCCCTTGCCTGGCCTAGGCCTGGCCTGCCTTGCTGGCCCTGGGCCTGGCACTGGCCTGGCTCTGGCCTGGCTCTGGCATAGGCCTGGCCTGGCCTGGCCTAGCCTTGGCCTGGCCTGGCTCTGGCCTACCCTGGCCTGGCACTGGCCTGGTGGCCTGGCCCAGGCCTGGCCTGGCTGGCCTAGCACTGGCCTGGCCTGAGCCTGGCCTGGCTATGACCCTGCTGGTACCTGACCTGTCCTGGCATGCTGTCCTGCCTGGCCTGTCACCGGCCTCCTGGGCCTGCCCCAGCCTGGCCTGTCCCAGCCTGGCTAGGCCTGGCCTGGCCCTGGCCGGGCCCCTGGCCTGACCTGGCCCCTGGCCTGCCCTGGCCTGGCCTGGCCTGGCCTAGGCTGGCTTGGCCTGGCCTGGCCTGGCATCTGTCCTGGCCTGTCCTGGCCTATTTGGCCTGGCAGCCTGGCGTTGGCCTGGCCTGCCTAGCACTAGCTTCTTTGGGCCCGGCCTAGCCTAGCCTAAAATAGGCCCTAGCTATTGCATAGACCTGTCAAGCTGGCCCTACTTCTGGCTTCGCGTGGCATAGTCCTAAAGCTTTGCGCAATGGCCCAGGCTTGGCCTGGCCTGGCCTGGCATAGGCCCGACCTGGCCTCCTTTGACTGGCCACTGGCCAAGCCCGGCCTGGCCTGGTCCTGGCCACTGGCCTGATCCTGACCTAGGCCAAACGGCCTAAGGCCTGGCAATAGGCCTAATGGTAATGCACTGACGCCCAGACGATTAGAGCTAACCCACAGCACCGGCCCTGCCTGGCCTGGCCTGGCCTGGCCTGGCCTGGACTGGCTCACCAAACCTGGCCTGGCTTTGGCCTAGCACCTTGTTCACTAATCCCTAGGCTCTTTCGTATCAGCACGAGTCTGGCCTAGGCCTTGCTGGTCCAGAGACCTGTTGTAGCCTAGCACTATCCGTAGCATAGCCTGGCCATTCACCTAATCCTGCTCTTGGCTCTGGCCTAGAAAAGCACACCCCCCTGACACTACCCCGGCGCTGGCCTGACTAAATGCATGGGCTGACCTGGTGATCCTGGCCTGGCACTGGCCTGGTCCTAGAAAGCCTGTCCTGGCCCCCGGACACCAAGTAGCACTCGTCCTGGGCTAGCCCAGCTTCCCAGCCTAAGCCAGCCACAGTCAGCCTTGTGGTCCAGTGCCAGCCTGACCAGGCTGCCCTGGTGGCTAGCCTAGCCTGGCCCTAGCCTGGCCTGTCCTGGCCTGCTGAGCTTGGCCTGTCCTCCTGGCCTCCTATCTGGCCTGGCCTGCCTGGCCTGCTGGCCTAGCCTGGCTGTTTGGTGCCTCCTGGCCTGACTGGTCCTGGTTGGCTTGGCTGGCCGCTGGCTGGTTGCCTGGCCTAGCTGGCCCTGGCCTGGTGCATGGCCTAGCCTGGCCTGCCTGGCCTGGCCCCTACCTGCCTAGGCCTAGCCTGGCCTGACGTGCTGGTGGGTGGCTGGCCCTGGCCTGACCTGGGTGGCCTGTGGCCGGCCTGCTTGTGGCCTGGCCTGGCCTGGCTGGCTCTGGTCTGGCCTGCTAGTTGGCCTGACCTGGCCCTGGCCTGGCCTGGCTGGCTTGGCTAGCTAGCCTGGCCTATTGGTGGCCTGTCTGGCAGCCTGCTGGCTTAGCCTGGCCTGGCTTGAGTATGTGGCTCTGTTCTGTGGGTGTGTCTGGCTGACCTAGTGGCCTAGCTCAGCTGCCGGCCTAGCTCAAGGGCTATGGTTTGGCTTAGCCTTTGCTTTGGCTCTGGTAGCTAGTTGTGCTGCCTAGCTGCTTTGACATGCCTTGCCTGGCCTGGCTTTCTGGCCCTGCCTGGCCTGGCTGGCCTGGCTGGCCTGGCTTGCTTAGGCTGGCCTGGCAGCTGGCCCAGGCCTTGCTGGCCTAGCCCATGGCTGGCCGGCCTGGCCTGGCCTGGCCTGGCTGGCGTTCCAGGCCTAGTCCAGGCCTGGCCTGGCCTGCTGGCCTCTGGTGCTTCCTGGCCTGGCCTACTTCTACTGTCCTGCTCCTGTCCCAGCCCTGGCCCTAGCCTGTTGACCTGGCTGGCCTGCCTGCCTGGCCTAGCCTGTGCTGGCCTTGCCTGGCTGGCCCTGTCGCCTGGCCTAGCCTAGCCTAGCCCTGGCCTAGCCCTGCCTTGGCCTGGTCTAAGCTCTAGCCTAGCTGTCCTAGCCTATGTCTGTCTGGCAGGCCTGGCCTGTCTTGTCCTGGCCTGTGCCTAGCCTAAACATGACCTGCCCTCCTGGCTTGCCTAACCCTGGCCTAGCCTTAACACTGCCCTGGCCTGGCCTGCTGACCTCTTCCTGGCCCTGGCCCTAGTTATGGCCTGGCTAACCTGCCTGCTTGTGCTGGCCTGACCTGACCTAGCATGTTTTTGGCAGCACTAGGCTGGCCAGGCTGGTCCTACGTGTCTGTCTGGCCTGGCCGTGGCCTGGCCTGCTGGCCTGGCCCTGCCCGGTAGCTGGCCCTGGCCTAACTGGCTTGCTGGCCACAGTGGCCTCTGCCCAGCTTGCCTGGCCTCCTGACTGGCTGCTGGCCTAGGCTTGGCCTGGCCTGGCCCTAGCATGCTAGAAGCTGCATTGCCTGGCCTACCCTAAACTGCTTAAAGGCTTAGTCTGAGCCTCGTCTGGCTACTGGAAATCTTTTAGCTCTGGCCTAAGCCTAGACAATAATTTTTATTTTCTGTCTTATAGGCTTGGCCCTGCCCTGTGGCCTTATCTGAAAGCCTCGTCTACCTGGTCCCTGCCTTGGCTCTAGCAAAGTCCTCATGGCACTGTCCTCGATCTGCCCTGTCTCGCCTAGCTCAGCCCTGGCTCTTGACTAAACACTCTAGCTTGACATTGGCCTGCCTGTCTCTGGCCTAGCACTGGCCTAGGTACTTAACCTGTCCCTAGTCTGGCCTAAGCAGGCCTTGGTAGCCTGGCCTCCTGGCCTAAGCAAGGCCTGGCCTGGCTGCCTGTCCACTAGTCCTGACCTAGCCTCTTTCTTGCCTGGCCTAGCCTCGACATTTCTGGCTCTAGGCAAGGTAGCTGGTCTGGTCTACGCTGGCCTGAGCTAGGCCTGGCCAAAATGGTAAACTGGCCTAGCTATCTGGCCTGCCCTAAATGTGTTTGGCCAGGATGACTGGCCTAACTGGCCTAGTCTGGCCTTCTGGCCTAACAACAACGGCCGGCCTAAGCTAGCTCAAGTCCTGTCTGGCCTAAGCCCTAGCCTGGCCTTCTGTCCTGCTGCCTGACCTATTCTGGCTGGTGCCTGGTGGCCTGGCCTGACTGGCCTGTCTTACCAGGCCTGGCTAGGGTGATCTGCCCTGGCCTAGCCCTGGCCTAGTCGGCCAGGCCATTTCTGGCCTAGGCATGGTCCCAGACCTTGGCTCTGACCTAGCTGGCCTGACTAGCCCTAGCTAGCCTAGCCTGGCCTAGCCTGGCTAGGCCAAAGGCTTAGGCCTGCCATTTCTGCCTCCTAGCTAGGCAAAGGCCTGACCCTGGCCTGGCCTGGCTGGCCCTGGCCTGGCTTGGCCTGACCTCTTCCTGGCCTGGCCAGGCCTCGCCTGTTTTGGCCTGACCTGACTGGCCAGGCCTGGTGGCCTGACTTCCTGCCCTGGCCTGGCTTGGCCAGAGCCTGCCGGCCTGCTCTTCCTGGCCTCGAGCCTGGGTGGCACGCCCCAACTAGAGCCTATCCTTGGCCTAAACCAGGCCCTAGAGCCTGACCTAAAGCCAAGGCCCTAAAGCCTGTCCACTAACCAAGGCTAGCCTATTACCTTGTCTTCCAGCCTGGCTGGCCTAGGCCTAGGCCTCTTTGGCCTAGGCTAAAGATGGCGCTGGCCTGGCTGGCCTCGACAGGCCCTGGCCTAGGCCTGGCCTGGCACTGGCCTGGCTCCTGGCCTGGCCTGGCCTGGCCTGGAAATGGCTTCTGGCCTGGGCGCAAGGTGATGCTGGCCCTGGCCTAGCCTGAGCTGGGCCTAGGCCTGGCCTGGCCTGAAGCCCAGGCCTAAACCTGGCCTGGCACTATCCCTGGCCAGAGCCCTGACCTAGGCCTGTCCTTGGCCTGGCCTGGCCTGGCCCCCTGGCCTGGCCTGGCCTGGCCCTGGCCTGGCCTGGCCTGGCTGGCCCTGGCCTGGCCTGCCTGGCCTGCCTGGCCTGGCCTGGCCTGGCCTGGCCTGGCCCCTGGCCCTGGCCTGGCCTGGCCTGGCCTGGCCTGCCCCCTGCCCTGGCCTGGCCTGGCCTGGCCCTGGCCCTGGCCTGGCCTGGGCCCTGGCCTGGCCTGGCCTGGCCTGGCCTGGCCTGGCCTGGCCTGGCCTGGCCTGGCCTGGCCTGGCCTGGCCTGGCCTGGCCCTGCTGGCCTGGCCCTGGCCCTGGCCTGCCCTGGCCTGGGCCTGGCCCTGGCCTGGCCTGGCCCTGGCCTGGCCTGGCCTGGCCTGGCCTGGCCCTGGCCTGGCCTGGCCTGGCTGGCCTGGCCTGGCCCTGGCCTGCCTGGCCTGGCCTGCCTGGCCTGGCCTGGCCTGGGCCTGGCCTGGCCTGCCCCCTGGCCTGGCCCTGGCCTGGCCTGGCCCTGCCTGGCCTGGGCCTGGCCTGGCCTGGCCCTGGCCCCCTGGCCTGGCCTGGCCCTGGCCCTGGCCTGGCCTGGCCTGGCCTGGCCCTGGCCTGCCTGGCCTGGCCTTCCTGGCCTGGCCTGCCTGGCCTGCCTGGCCTGGCCTGGCCTGGCCCTGGCCTGGCCCCTGGCCCTGGCCTGGCCTGGCCTGGCCTGGCCTGGCCTGGCCTGGCCTGGCCTGGCCTGGCCTGGCCCTGGCCTGGCCTGGCCTGGCCCTGGCCTGCCCTGGCCCTGGCCTGGCCCTGGCCCTGGCCTGGCCTGGCCCCTGGCCTGCCTGGCCTGGCCTGGCCTGGCCTGGCCCTGGCCTGGCCCTGGCCTGGCCTGGCCTGGCCTGGCCTGGCCCTGGCCTGGCCTGGCCTGGCCTGGCCTGGCCTGGCCTGGCCTGCCTGGCCTGGCCTGGCCTGGCCTGGCCTGGCCTGGCCTGGCCTGGCCTGGCCTGGCCCCCTGGCCTGGCCTGGCCTGGCCCTGGCCCTGGCCTGGCCCTGGCCTGGCCTGGCCTGGCCTGGCCCCTGGCCTGGCCTGGCCTGGCCTGGCCTGGCCTGGCCTGGCCTGGCCCTGGCCCTGGCCTGGGCCCCTGGCCTGGCCTGGGCCTGGCCCCCAGCCTGACCCCTGCCTGGCCTGGCCTGGCCTGGCTGGCCTGGCCTGGCCTGGCCTGGCCTGGCCTGGCCTGGCCCTGCCCTGGCCTGGCCTGGCCTGGGCCTGGCTGGCCTGGCCTGGCCTGGCCCTGGCCTGGCCTGGCCTGGCCTGGCCTCTTTACCTAACCTAATGCTAATAGCTCACTATTTTTCAGGTCTGGCCTAGCCTGTATCTATTTCTAGCACTGATAGCTGGCCTGCGCTGCTTTTCAGCCTGGCCTGGGCTGGACCGGATCCACCGGTACCTTCCCTGGCCTGCCCGGAAGTCCTGGCTGGCCTGTCCTGAGGACTCAAGCCCGGCCTGAGCCTGGCCTGACACAACCTGGTCCTGGCCACCTATTTGCGTAGCCTGGCCTAACCAACCCCGTACACTAAGCCTCCTAGGCCTGGCCTGGCACGCCCGGAGCACTGGCCTGGCCTAGTCCTGGCCCCTGGCCCTGCCTGGCCCGCTGCCCCGGCCTGGCAACCTGACCTGGCTGGCTCATGGCCTGCCAAGCCTGCCCCGATCCTGGCCTAGCCATGGCCCTGACTGACCTAAGCCTGGGTGACCTTCGGCCTGGCTTACTTTTCTTGCCCCTGGCCTGGCCCGCCAACCCTGGCTGGCCTGGCCTGTTTCTTCAAATCTTAGCCCTGCTCCTAACCGTAATGGCCTAGTCCTGTGCTCAGCCTAACCTAAGCGGCTTGACCCGGATTCTTTACCCTGACCCCTGATACAGGCATGGCCCACTAGCACACTTGCTGACCTAGCACTGGCCTGGCCTGAAGCCCTGGCTGCCGTAGCCTGGCCTAAATACAGGCAAGCATTTTAGGCCACATTTTCAGCCTGGGCGACCCTGTCACTGTCCTGTGCTAGGCCTGGCCTGGCCTGGCCTGAAGTACAATGCTGACACAACCTGGCCGCCTGAAGCTGCTCCTGGCAAGGCCATTGGTTGCTCTTTGGCCTGGCTCTAGGCCTGGCTGGCTACTACCTGGACAACGCTGGAAGCTGGCTTCGCGGGCTGGCCTGGGCCTGACTGGCTAAGCACTGAGCCGGATCTGGAGTCCTGGCTAGCCTGGTCCTCGGCTGACCCTGAGGCCCTGGTTCTGCCCCACCTGGCCTGGCTAGGCCCTGTGCAACCCTGGTGGCCATCTTTGGCCTCGGCCAGGCCTTGGCTCCTAGGCCTGGCTCCTGATCCTGGCTCTAGTCCTGGCCTGGCTGACCTCGGCAGGTTGGCTAGCACTTGGCCTGCCCTGTGCGGGGCCAGGCCTTGAGCTGAGGCAGGCTGGCTGACACTGCTGGCTAAACCTACAGAGCAGACTCTGGCTTCATGGCCCAGCCTAAGCCCAGCCGCGAAATCAGCCACTTCAACTGACTGATCCCGTCCTATTTGGCTGGCCCTTCCACTGACACTCAGGCCTAGGCCCTGGCTCTTGCCCCTGAGCCGCCCGGCTCCTGGGGTGACTCTTCCAAGTCTGGGCTAGGGGTGGCACAGGCCTGCCGAGGCCGGGCCACAGCTGGCCCTGACCTAGGCCAGGCGCAGCCCCTGGCAACCTGGCTTGGCCCTGGCCCTCCCGGCACTGGCCCTGGCCTGGTCTGAGCGGTGACACTAGGCCTGGCCCTGGGCCCTGTCTGGCCTGGCCTGGCCTGGCCTGGCCTGGCCTGGCCTTCCCCTGGCCTGGCCTGGCCTGGCGCCTGACCTGGTTCTGGCCCCCGACCTAAGTCTGGCTGACCCCGTGCCTGGGCCCGGCCTGGCCTGGCCTCGGCCGCCTGAAGTCTGACACAGGCCCAGCCTGGCCTGCCCAATCAAGGCCTTGTCACCTTGGCCCTGGCTGACTGGCCCGAGAGCCTGGCCGTGACACTTTGTCCTGTACCTGGCCTGGCCTGGCCCTGGCCCTGGCCCTGGCCTGGCCCTGGCCTGGCCTGGCCTGGCCTGGCCCTGGCCTGGCCTGGCCTGGCCTGGCCTGGCCTGGCCCTGGCCTGGCCTGGCCTGGCCTGGCCTGGCCTGGCCTGCTGGCCTGGCCTGGCCTGGCCTGGCCCCTGGCCTGGCCTGCCTGGCCCTGGCCTGGCCTGGCCTGGCCTGGCCTGGCCTGGCCTGGCCTGGCCTGGCCCTGGCCTGGCTGCCTGCCCTGGCCTGGCCTGCCTGGCCTGGCCCCTGGCCTGGCCCTGGCCTGGCCTGGCCTGCCCTGGCCTGGCCTGGCCTCCTGCCCTGCCTGGCCTGGCCTGGCCTGGCCTGGCCTGGCCTGGCCTGGCCCTGGCCTGGCCTGGCCTGGCCTGGCCCCTGCCTGGCCTGGCCCTGGCCTGGCCTGGCCTGGCCTGGCCTGGCCTGGCCCTGGCCTGGCCTGGCCCTGGCCCTGGCCTGGCCTGGCCCTGGCCTGGCCTGGCCTGCCTGGCCTGGCCTGGCCTGGCCTGGCCTGGCCTGGCCTGGCCTGGCTGGCCTGGCCCCTGCCTGGGCCTGGCCTGGCTGGCCTGGCCCTGGCCTGGCCTGGCCTGGCCTGGCCTGGCCTGGCCCTGGCCCTGGCCTGGCCTGGCCTGGCCTGGCCTGGCCTGGCCTGGCCTGGCCCTGGCCCTGGCCTGGCCTGGCCTGGCCTGGCCTGGCCTGGCCTGGCCTGGCCTGGCCTGGCCTGGCCCTGGCCTGGCTGGCCTGGCCTGGCCTGGCCCTGGCCCTGGCCCTGGCCTGGCCTGGCCCCTGGCCTGGCTGGCTGGCCTGACCTGGCCCCTGGCCTGGCCTGGCCTGGCCCTGGCCTGGCCTGGCCTGGCCTGGCCTGGCCTGGCCTGGCCTGGCCTGGCCTGGCCTGGCCCTGGCCTGGCCCTGGCCCTGCCCCTGGCCTGGCCTGGCCTGGCCTGGCCTGGCCTGGCCTGGCCTGGCCTGGCCTGGCCTGGCCTGGCCTGGCCCCTGGCCCTGGCCTGGCCTGGCCCTGGCCTGGCCTGGCCTGGCCTGGCCTGGCCTGGCCCCTGGCCTGGCCTGGCCTGGCCTGCCCCTGGCCTGGCCCTGGCCTGGCCCCTGGCCCTGGCCTGGCCCTGGCCTGGCCCCTGGCCTGGCCTGGCCTGGCCTGGCCTGGCCTGGCCTGGCCTGGCCTGGCCTGGCCTGGCCTGGCCTGGCCCTGGCCTGGCCTGGCCTGGCCCTGGCCTGGCCCTGGCCTGGCCCCTGGCCTGGCCCTGGCCTGGCCTGGCCTGGCCTGGCCTGCCTGGCCTAGGCCCTGGCCTGGCCTGGCCTGGCCCTGGCCTGGCCTGGCCCCTGGCCTGGCCTGGCCTGGCCTGGCCTGGCCTGGCCTGGCCTGGCCTGGCCTGGCCCTGGCCTGGCCTGGCCTGGCTGGCCCTGGCCCTGGCCCTGCTGCCTGGCCTGGCCTGGCCTGGCCCTGGCCTGGCCTGGCCCTGGCCTGGCCCTGGCCTGGCCTGGCCTGGCCTGGCCCCCTGGCCTGGCCTGGCCTGGCCTGGCCTGGCCTGGCCCTGGCCTGGCCCTGGCCTGGCCTGGCCTGGCCTGGCCTGGCCCCTGGCCTGGCCTGGGCCTGGCCTGGCCTGGCCTGGCCTGGCCTGGCCTGGCCTGGCCTGGCCTGGCCCTGGCCTGGCCCTGGCCCTGCCTGGCCTGGCCTGGCCTGGCCTGGCCTGGCCTGGCCCTGGCCTGGCCTGGCCCTGGCCTGGCCTGGCCTGGCCTGGCCTGGCCCTGGCCTGGCCTGGCCCTGGCCTGGCCTGGCCTGGCCTGCCCTGCCTGGGCCTGGCCCTGGCCCTGGCCTGGCCTGCCTGGCCTGGCCTGGCCTGCTGGCCTGGCCTGGCCCTGGCCTGGCCTGGCCTGGCCCTGGCCTGGCCCTGGCCCTGGCCTGGCCCTGCCCTGGCCCTGGCCCTGGCCTGGCCTGGCCCTGGCTGGCTGGCCTGGCCCTGGCCCTGGCCTGGCCCTGGCCTGGCCTGGCCTGGCCCTGGCCTGGCCTGGCCCTGGCCTGGCCTGGCCTGGCCTGGCCCTGGCCCTGACCCTGGCCTGGCCTGGCCTGGCCCTGGCTGGCTGGGCCCTGGCCTGGCCTGGGCCTGGCCTGGCCTGGCCTGGCCTGGCCTGCCTGCCTGGCCTGGCCCTGGCCTGGCCCTGGCCTGGCCTGGCCTGGCCTGGCCCTGGCCTGGCCTGGCCCTGGCCTGGCCTGGCCTGGCCTGGCCTGCCCTGGCCCTGGCCCTGGCCTGGGCCTGGCCCTGGCCTGGCCTGGCCCTGCCTGCCCTGGCCTGGCCCTGGCCTGCCCTGGCCTGGCCTGGCCTGCCTGCCCTGGCCTGGCCTGGCCCTGGCCTGGCCTGCCTGGCCTGGCCCTGGCCTGGCCCTGGCCCTGGCCCTGGCCTGGCCTGGCCTGGCTGGCCTGGCCCTGGCCTGGCCTGGCCTGGCCTGGCCTGGCTGGCCCCTGGCCTGGCCTGGCCCTGGCCTGGCCCTGGCCTGGCCTGGCCCTGCCTGGCCTGGCCTGGCCTGGCCTGGCCTGGCCTGCTGGCCTGGCCTGGCCTGCCCTGGCCTGGCCTGGGCCTGGCCTGGCCTGGCCTGGCCTGGCCTGCCCTGGCCTGGCCTGCCTGGCCTGGCCTGGCCTGGCCTGGCCTGGCCCTGGCCTGGCCCCTGGCCTGGCCTGGCCTGGCCTGGCCTGGCCTGGCCCTGGCCTGAGCCTGGCCCTGGCCTGCCTGGCCTGGCCTGGCTGCCTGGCCTGCCTGGCCCTGGCCTGGCCCTGGCCCTGGCCTGCCCTGGCCTGCCTGGCCTGGCCTGGCCTGGCCTGGCCTGGCCCTGGCCTGGCCTGGCCTGGCCTGGCCTGGCCTGGCCTGGCCTGGCCTGGCCTGGCCCTGGCCTGGCCTGGCCTGGCCTGGCCTGGCCCTGGCCCTGGCCTGGCCCTGGCCTGGCCTGGCCTGGCCCTGGCCCCTGGCCTGGCCTGGCCTGGCCTGGCCTGGCCTGGCCCTGGCCCTGGCCCTGGGCCTGGCCTGGCCTGGCCTGGCCTGGCCTGGCCTGGCCTGGCCTGGCCTGGCCTGGCCCTGGCCTGGCCTGGCCTGGCCCTGGCCTGGCCTGGCCTGGCCTGCCTGCCTGGCCTGGCCTGGCCTGGCCTGGCCTGGCCTGGCCCTGCCTGGCCTGGGCCTGGCCTGGCCTGCCTGGCCTGGCCTGGCCTGGCCTGGCCTGGCCCTGGCCTGGCCTGGCCTGGCCTGGCCTGGCCTGGCCTGGCCTGCCTGGCCTGGCCTGCCTGCCTGGCCTGGCCTGCCTGGCCTGGCCTGGCCTGGCCTGGCCTGGCCCTGGCCTGGCCCTGGCCTGGCCTGCCCTGGCCTGGCCTGGCCCTGGCCTGGCCTGGCCTGGCCTGGCCTGGCCCCTGGCCCTGGCCTGGCCTGGCCTGGCCTGGCCTGGCCTGGCCTGGCCCTGGCCTGGCCTGGCCTGGCCTGGCCTGGCCTGGCCTGGCCTGGCCTGGCCTGGCCCTGGCCTGGCCTGGCCTGGCCTGGCCTGGCCTGGCCTGGCCCTGGCCCTGGCCCTGGCCTGGCCCTGGCCCTGGCCTGGCCCTGCCTGGCCTGGCCCTGGCCTGGCCTGGCCTGGCCTAGCCTGGCCTGGCCTGGCCCTGGCCTGGCCTGCCCTGGCCTGGCCTGGCCTGGCCTGGCCCTGGCCTGGCCTGGCCTGGCCCTGGCCTGGCCTGGCCTGGCCTGGCCTGGCCTAGCCTAACCTAGCCTAGCCTTGGCACTGGCACTGGCCCTAGGCCCCACCCGGCCACAATCCTCCGGCCCCTAGCCTGGCCTAGGCACCAGGCCTAGCCTGGCAGCCTAGCCTAGCCTGGCCCAAGCCCCAGCACATGCAGCTGCCCCTACCGGACCTGAGCCTTGGCCTAGGCCTGATGACCCATGTTATGGCCTGAGGCCTGGCCTGGCCTGGCCTGCGCCAGACCTTGCCTATCCTGGCCTGATCCCTATTGGGCTCTGGCTTGTGGCCTAGCCTAGTCCTGTCGCCCCTGCACCTGGCCTGTCCTTTGGGCCCTTGGCCCTGGCACTGGCCTGGCCTGAGGCACTGGCACTGGCCTGGTCTTGCAGCAGTAAGGCCAACTTTGTGACCTGGCTCGGCCCGTTTCCCCTGCCCCCTGCCCCTGCCGGACTCTGGCCATGGCGGCCCCTGGCCTGGCTGCTGGCCTGGCCTGGCCTGGCCTGGCCTGGCCACTGTCCTGGCCTGTGCCTGGCCTGTTTCTGACCTGACCTACCTGTTTTGGGCTGGGCTGATCACCGGTACGACCTGGCCTAGCCTGGCCTAGCCTGGCTAGCCCGAGCCACCACCTGCACACCTCGGCCTAGCCTGACGCCACCTGGCGAGCCTGCCCTGGCCTGGCTGTGGCCTGGCCTGGCCTGGCCTGGCTCCTGACCCTAAAACGTAAAGCCATAGGCCTAGCACTGTCCTGGCCTGGCCCTGGCTTGCCCTGGCTCTGGCCAAACCAGGCATGACCTGGGCTGGCACATCCTGGCCTGGCCTCAACCTGGCCTGGCTCGTTGTGGAAGCGGGTCACTCCTCAGGCCCTGGCCCAGCTCCTGGCCTGTCACGCCTGGCACGGCTGCCTCCTGTCTGACACTAGCCCTGGCCTGAGCCCAGCACTGTCCTGGCCTGGCCTGGGCACTGGCCTTCAGCCTGGCCTTGGCCAGTCTTGGCCTGGCTCTGGGCCTGACGCCAGCCTGGCTCGGCTGCCTGAGCTCTGGCCTCTTTTGGCCTGGCCTGAGAGTTCTCTCCTGGCTTATGACCTAGGCCAGGCCCCAGCTTCCCCACCTGGCCTGGCCGTGAGCCTGGCCTAGTCCTGGCTGGCCTGACCTGGGCCTGCACCTGACCATAGGCCTGGCCTGGCCTGGCCTGTGTGCCATGCCCGGCTTAACCTGGCCTGATCCCGGCCTGTCCTGGCCTGGCTCAACAGTGACAGTGACCGTTGCCCTGATCTGGCCTGACCTGGCCTGGCCAGGCCCCCGCCCGTCTCCTGCTGCTAGCACTGCCTGGCCTGGCCCTGACCTGGCCTGGACAGGCCTGGCCTAGGCTGGAGGCCCTGGCCTGGCTGGGCTAGCCGCCAGCTGCCCAGCCCTGCCTGCGTCCCTGGCCTGGCCCTGGCCTTGGCCTGCACTGTTTGTCCAGCCTAAGAAACTAGCATGGCTGCAGGCGTGGCCGTACCGTCCTAAGCACAGCCCTTAACAATGTTCATCAGGCCACTCCTCCTGACATAGCCTAGCATCCTTGCCACCTGGCCTGGCTGGGTCTAGGCCTGCCAGCCACCTGGCCTGTCCCTGCCCCTGACCTGGCCTGGCTCTGGCCTGGCCTAGGCTGACACGGCCCCTGGCCTGACTTTGCCCTGCCACTGGCCCTGTCCTGAGCGTTAGGCCGTGACCTGACTGGCTCTAGCACTGAAACCTGGCCCTTCCGCCTGGCCTGGCAGGCCCTGGCGCTGGCCTGGCCATGGCGCTGGCCCGGCACGGCCTGCACTGGCCTGTTCCTGGCCTGATCTCGGCCTGGCTCTGCTCTTCTGGCCTAGGCTTGTGGTGACCTGGCCACTGCCCTAGGCAGGCCTGGCCTAACTGTAGCCCGGCCAGCCAGCAGCACACGGCCTGGCTAGTGTGCCTGTGCCGGACTGTGGCCTGCTGGCCTACTCCTAAAGAATGTCCTGGCCTGGCTGGCCTGGCCTGTCCCAGGCCTGACCTGGCTCCCTCTGGCCTGGCCTGCCTGGCCTGGCCCTGGTCTAGCCTGGCACTGCCTGGCCTTGGCCCGGCCTCCTGGCCTGGTCCTGGCCTGGCCTGGCTTGCTGACTTTGGGCCTTGATCTGCTCTCGTCTGACCCTGTCGGCCTCGGCTCCTGGCCTGGCCTTAACCTCCTACTCCTCCTGTCCTGGCTTGACCTGTTCTACCTCGGCTAGTGTTTGGCCTGACCTGATCTGGCTTGCCTTCCCACTGACCCTGGCCTGGCCTGGCCTGGCCTGGCCGCCTCCTTCCTGCCCTGCTCTCCTAGGCCCTAGATGGCTGTGCTGGCCTTCGGCTCAGGCTGACTAAACTGGCCTGTCTGGTTGGCCTATCTGTCCTGGCTGGCCTGGCTCTCCAGCCTGCTAGCCTGGCTGGCTAGTCCAGGCTAGGCCTTTGCCTGCCTGCCTTCTGCCCTGTCCTGGCCCTAGCCTGGCTGTCCTGCCGCGGCCTGGCTCTACCTGACTCGTCTGCCCAGCCTGGCCTCATGACTGTCCTAGCCTGGCCTGGCCTACCTGCCTGGCCCAGGCCTAGCTTGGCCTAATTCTGACCTGGCCGGTCTGCGCTAATCTGGTCTTCCTAGCCTATTTCTTACCTTGACCTAGCCTAGCCTTGCCTAATATGCCCTTTCTGCTGCCCTGCCTGGCCTGGCCTGGCCTCGCTGACCTGCCTGTCTTGGCCTAGCCTGTAACTGCCTTTGGCCTGCCTGGCCCTGCTAGCTGGCCCTGCCTCGCCCTCTGTTCTGACCTGGCCCTAGCCCTTTGTCTAGACTCTGGCCTAGCCTGGCCTGGCCTGGCCAGGCCTAACAATGGCCTTCTCAGGCCCTGGCCTACAGGCCTATAGTCCGGCCTGCCTGACCCTAACTTACTCACCTAGCCCTAGCCTAGCCAGGCCCTAACTACTCTGAGCCTGGCCCTAACCTAGCCAACTGACCCCCTAACCTCCGGCCCGCCTGGCCCCAGCCTGGCCTTTCCTGGCTTGGCCTGCTTGCCTGCCTGCCCTTGCCCTGTCCTGACCTGTCCTTCCTAGTTCTGGCTCTTGCCTTTCTCCTGCACCTCCTACCCTGGCCTCTTTTTCCTGCTCAGGCCCTGGCCACCCGGCCTCGCCTAGCCTAGCTCTGGCCCTACCAGTCTGGCCTGGCCTGCTATGGCCTAACCTGGCCTGGCCTAAGTCCTGACTCTAGTCCTGGCCTGCCTAGCCTGTTCTGGCCCTGACCTGCCTAGTTCTGTCCTCCCCTGTCACTGACCTGACCCTAGCCTGACCTGACCTTCCTGTAAAAGCCCTGGCCCTAACCATCTAGCCTAGCCTGGCCTGACCGGCTCTGTCACCTGGCCTAGCCCTAACCTGGCCTAGCCGTAGCCTAAGCCTTAGCTTAGGCCTGCCTGGCTCTTGCCATGCCTAGCTGCCCTACCTAACCTGGCCTGACCTGTCACTGGCCCTGGCCTAGCCTAACTCCTGCCTGGCCTAGCCTTAACTTACTGGCCCTTGCCGGCTCGTCAGCCTGCCCATCTGATCCTACCCTGCCCTGGCTTAAATCCCTGGTCTGGCCGCCTGCCTAGCCTGGCCTGTCCCTGGCCTCTGCCTGGCTTGGCCTGGCACTGGCTCGGTAACCCGGCTGACCCTGGCCTGGCCTCCTAGCGGCCTGGCTCTGTTCTGTCCTGGCCTGCCTGCCTACCAAGGCTGCCTGGCCTTGCAAGCCTAACCTGGCCTGGCCTGGCCATGCCATCACCTGACCCTGAGACCCTGCCCGCCTGGTCTAATCCAGGCCTTTTACGGCCCTGTCCTGCCTGACCTGGCTAGGCCACCCTTCCTGCCTGGCCTGGCCTTGTCTGGCCCTTGCTCTGGCTCCTGGCCTGGCCCTGGCCCTTCTGGCCTGACCTGGCTCAAGCAAGCCTGGCCTGCCTGGCCCTGCCCTGGCCCCTGGCCTTACCGGCTAGCCCCGGCCTAACCCTGGCTTGCCTTGGCCACTGGCCTAGCCTAGCCTCCTAGCCTCCTGGCTCCTAGTTTCTAACTCTGCCTGACCACGCCTAGCCTAGCCTGGCCTAGCCTCCAGGACCTGGCCTAGCCTAGCCTAACCTGACCTTGGCCCTGGCACTAGCCTGTCCTAACCTGGCCTTTTCCTGGCCTGGCCTTGCCCTAGTCCTGGCTGAATCCTAGCCTAATCCTCTCTGCCTAACCCTGGCCTGGCTGGCAACCTGGCTTCCTGCCCGTGTCACCCTACCTGCTCAGGCCTTCCCGGCCCCATGTCCTGGCCTCTGCCTGCCCCTAATCCTGGCCTGGCCTGGCTGGCCTGACCTACCTTCCTAGCCTGCCTAGCCCTGGCCCTGCCTGCTCTATCCTGCCTGGCCCTGCCTGGCCCTTCTTGCCTGGCCCTAGCCCTGCCTAGCCTGGCCTGGACTATCCTAGCCTACCTATCTCAGCCTAGCCACTGCCTGGCCTGCCTGGCCTGTCCTGGCTGGCCTGGCCTGGCCCCTGCCCCTGGCCTAGCCTGCCCTGGCCAGCCTGGCCCTGCCTGCCTGAGCCTGACCTGCCTGACCCTGGCCCTGGCCTGGCCCTGGCCTAGCCTGGCCTGGCCCTGGCCTCGCCTGGCCCTAGCCTAGGCCTGGCTCTGGCCTCGCCCTGGTTCCTGGCCTCCCCCTGGCCTGGCCCGCCTGGCCTGGCCTGGCCTGGCCTGGCCTGGCCTGGCCCTTTGGCCTGGCCTGGCTGGCCCTGGCTGGCTTGGCCTGGCCTGGCCTGGCCTGGCCTGGCCTGGCCTGGCCTGGCCTGGCCCTGCCCTCCTGGCCCTGGCCTGGCCTAGCCTGCCTGGCCCTGCCCTAACCTGGCCCCTGCCCCTGGCCTGGCCTGGCCTGCCTGCCCCGGCCGTGGCCTGGCCTGGCCCTCTGGCCTGCCTGGCCTGGCCTGCTGGCCTGGCCTGGCCCGGCCTCCTGGCTGGCCTGGCCCTGGCCTGGCCCTGCCTGGCCTTAGCCTGGCCTGGCCTAGCCTTCCTGGCCTGCCTGTCCCTGCCTCGGCCTAGCCTAGCCCTGGCTGGCCTGGCCTGGCCTCCTGGCCCTGGCCTGGCCTGGCCTGGCCCTGGCCTATCTGCCAGCCTGCCTAGCCTTTTCGCCTGCCCTGGCCTAGCCTGACCTCCTTCCTGGCCTATCCTGGCCTAGCCTCATGGCCTGCCTGGCCTGGCCTGAGCTCCTGGCCTGCCTGGCCTGCCTGGCCTGGCCTGGCCCCGGCCTGCTGGCCTGGCCCTGGCCTCCCCTGGCCTGGCTTGCCCTGATCCTGGCCTGCCTCCCTACTTCTGCCCTTCTGACCTGGCCTGGCCTGGCCTGGCCTGGCCTGTCCCTGGCCTGGCCTGGCCTGGCCTGGCCTGCCCTGGCTGGCCTGGCCTGGCCTGGCCTGGCCTAGCCTGGCACCTGGCCTAGCCTGGCCTGGCCTGCCCTGGCCCTGACCCTGGCCTGGCCTGGCTGGCCTGGCCTGGCCTGGCCTGACCTGGCTGGCCTGCCCTGTCCTGGCCTGGCCTGCTGACCCTGGCCTGGCCTGGCCTGGCCTCCTGGCCTGGCCTCCTGGCCTGGCCTGGCCTGACCCTGGCCTGGCCTGGCCTGGCCCTGGCCTGCCCTGGCCTGCCTTGGCCTGGCCTGCCTGCCCTGGCCTGGCCTGGCCCTGCCTGCCTGGCCTGGCCTACTTCTTGCCTGGCCCTGGCCTGCGCCCTAGCCTAGCCTAGCCTACCCTGTCCCGCCTGGCCCTGGCCCTGGCCTCTGGCTTGGCCTGGCCTGGCCTGGCCCTGGCCTGCCTGTCCTGGCCTGCCTAGCCTGGCCCTCTGGCCCTGGCCTGGCCTGGCCTGGCCTGGCCTGGCCTGGCCCTGGCCCTGGCCCTGGCCTGGCCTTCCAGCCTGTCCTGGCCTGGCCCTGGCCTGGCCCTGGCCTACCTGGCCTGCCTGCTCTGGCCTGGCCTGGCCCTAGCCCTGGCCTGGCCTGGCCTGGCACTGGCCCCTGGCCTGGCCTGGCCCTGGCCTGGCCTGGCCTGGGCCTGGCCTGCCTGGCCTGGCCTGGCCCTGCCTGGCCTGGCCTGCCTGCCTGGCCTGGCCTGGCCCTGGCCTGGCCTGGCCTGGCCTGGCCTGGCCTGGCCTGGCTAGTCCTGGCCTGCTGGCCTGGCCCTGGCCTGGCCTGCCCTGGCCTGCCCTGCCCCTGGCCTGGCCTGGCCTGGCCTAGCCCTGGCTGCCTGGCCTGGCCTGGCCCTGGCCTGGCCTGGCCTGGCCCTGGCCTGGCCTGGCCTGGCCCTGGCCCCTGGCCTGGCCTGACCCTGGCCCTGGCCTGGCCTGGCCTGGCCCCTATGCCTGGCCCTGGCCTGGCCTGGCCTGGCCTGGCCTGGCCTGGCCTGGCCCTGGCCCTGGCCTGCCTGCCCTGGCCTGGCCCTGGCCTGTCCTGTGGCCTGGCCTGGCCTGGCCCGTGGCCTGGCCTGGCCTGGCCCTGGCCTGGCCTGGCCTGGCTCTGGCCTGGCCTGGCCCCTGGCCTGGCCTGGCCCTGCCCTGGCCCTGGCCTAGCCTGGCCTGGCCTGGCCTGGCCTGCCCTAGCCTAGCCCCTGGCCTGGCCTGGCCCTGGCCTGGCCTGGCCTGGCCCTGGCCCAGGCCTGGCCTGGCCCTGGAGCCTGGCCTGGCCTGGCCTGGCCTGGCCCTGGCCCTGACCCTGGCCTGGCCTGGCCTGGCCTGGCCTGGCCCTGGCCTGGCCTGGCCTGGCCTGGCCTGGCCTGGCCTGGCCTGGCCCTGGCCTGGCCCTGGCCCCTGCCTGCCTGGCCTGGCCTGGCCTAGCCTGGCCTGGCCCTGGCCTGGCCTGGCCTGCCTGGCCCTGGCCCTGGCCTGGCCCTGGCCTGGCCTGGCCTGGCCTGGCCTGGCCTGGCCTGGCCTGACTGGCCTGGCCTGGCCTGGCCCTGGCCTGGCCTGGCCTGGCCTGGCCCTGGCCCTGCCCTGGCCTGGCCTGGCCCTGGCCTGGCCTGGCCCTGGCCTGGCCCTGGCCTGCACCTGGCCTGGCCTGGCCTGGCCCTGGCCTGCCTGGCCTGGCCCCTGGCCTGGCCCTGGCCTGGCCTGGCCTGGCCCTGCCTGGCCTGGCCTGGCTGGCCTGGCCTGGCCTGGCCTGGCCTGGCCTGGCCTGGCCTGCCTGGCCTGGCCTGGCCCTGGCCTGGCCTGCCCTGGCCTGGCCCTGGCCTGGCCTGGCCTGGCCTGGGCCTGGCCTGGCCTGGCCCTGGCCTGGCCTGGCCTGGCCTGCCTGGCTGCCCTGCCCTGGCCCTGTTCCTGCCTGCCCTGCCCTGCCCTGGCCTGGCCTGGCCTGGCCTGGCCCTGGCCTGGCCTGGCCTGGCCTGGCCCTGGCCTGGCCTGGCCTGGCCTGGCCTGGCCTGGCCTGGCCTGGCCTGCCCCTGGCCTGGCCCTGGCCCTGGCCCCTGGCCTGGCCTGGCCCTGGCCTGGCCTGAGCCTGGCCTGGCCTGGGCCTCAGCCTGGCCTGGCCTGGCCTGGCCTGGCCCTGGCCTGGCCCTGTCCTGGCCCTGCCTCCCTGGCCTGCCTGGCCTGCCCTGGCCCCTGCCTGGCCTGGCCTAGCCTGGCCTGGCCCTGGCCTGGCCTGGCCTGGCCTGGCCTGGGCCTGGCCTGGCCTGGCCTGGCCTGGCCCTGGCCTGGCCTGGCCTGGCCTGGCCCTGGCCTGGCCTGGCCTGGCCTGGCCTGGCCTGGCCTGGCCTGGCCCTGGCCCCTGGCCCTGGCCTGGCCCTGGCCTGCCCTGGCCTGGCCTGGCCTGGCCTGGCCTGGCCTGGCCTCTTTGGCCTGGCCTGGCCTGGCTCTGGCCTGGCCTGCCCTGGCCTGGCCTGGCCTGGCCTGGCCTGGCCTGGCCCCTGGCCTGAGCCTGGCCTGCCTGCCTGGCCTGGCCCTGGCCCTGGCCTGGCCTGGCCTGGCCTGGCCTGGCCCTGGCCCTGGCCTGCCTGGCCCTGGCCTGGCCTGGCCTGGCCTGGCCTGGCCTGGCCTGGCCTGGCCTGGCCTAGAGCCTGGCCTGGCCCTGGCCTGGCCCTGGCCTGGCCTGGCCTGGCCTGGCCTGGCCCCAGCCTGTGCTGGCCTGCCCTGGCCCTGCCCTGTCCTGGCCTGGCCTGGCCTGGCCGTGGCCTGCCTGGCCTGGCCTGGGCCTGGCCTGGCCTCCAGCCCTGGCCTGCCCCTGGCCTGTGCCCTGGCCTGGCCTGGCCTGGCCCTGCCCTGGCCTGGCCTGGCCTGGCCTGGCCCTGGCCTGGCCCCTGGCCTGGCCTGCCCTGCCCTGGCCTGGCCTGGCCTGGCCTGGCCCTGGCCTGGCCTGGCCTGGCCTGGCCTGGGCCTGGCCTGGCCTGGCCCTGGCCCTGGCCCTGGCCTGGCCTGGCCTGGCCTGGCCTGGCCTGGCCCTGCCCTGGCCTGGCCTGGCCCCCTGGCCCTGGCCTGGCCTGCTGGCCTGGCCCTGGCCCTGGCCCTGGCCTAGCCCTGGCCTGGCCTGGCCTGGCCTGGCCTGGCCCTGGCCTGGCCCTGCCCTGGCCCTGGCCCTGGCCTGGCCTGGCCTGGCCTGGCCTGTGGGCTCTGATCCTGGCCTGGCCTGGCCTGGCCTGGCCTGGCCTGGCCCTGGCCCCTGGCCCTGGCCCTGCCTGGCCTGGCCCCTGGCCTGGCCTGGCCTGGCCTGGCCTGGCCTGGCCCTGGCCCCTGCCCTGGCCTGGCCTGGCCTGGCCTGGCCTGGCTGGCCTGGCCTGGCCTGGCCTGGCCCTGGCCTGGCCCTGGCCCTGCCTGCCTGGCCTGGCCTGGCCTGGCCTGGCCCTGGCCTGGCCTGGCCTGGCCCTGGCCCTGGCCTGGCCTGGCCTGGGCCTGGCCCCTGGCCTGGCCTGGCCTGGCCTGGCCTGGCCTGGCCTGGCCTGGCCCTGGCCTGGCCTGGCCTGGCCCCTGGCCTGGCCTGGCCTGGCCCTGGCCTGGCCTGCCTGGCCTGGCCTGGCCTGGCCTGGCCTGGCCTGCCCTGGCCCCTGCCCTGCCCGTGCCCCTGCCCCTGGCCCCTGGCCTGGCCTGGCCTGGCCTGGCCCTGGCCTGGCCCTGGCCTGGCCTAGCCTGGCCTGGCCTGGCCTGGCCTGGCCTGGCCTGGCCTGGCCTGGCCTGGCCCTGGCCTGGCCTGGCCCTGGCCTGCCTGGCCCTGGCCTGGCCTGGCCCTGGCCTGCCCTGGCCCTGGCCTGGGCCTGGGCCCTGGCCTGGCCTGCCCTGGCCTGGCCTGGCCTGGCCTGGCCCTCTGCAGCAGGCCTAGCCTGGCCTGGCCCTGGCCTGGCCCCGTTTCCCTGCCCTGCCCTGCCCTGGCCCCTGGCCTGGGCCCTGGCCTGGCCTGGCCTGGCCTGGCCTGGCCTGGCCCTGGCCTGGCCTGGCCTGGCCTGGCCTGGCCTGGCCTGGCCTGGCCTGGCCTGCCCTGGCCTGCTGCCTGGCCTGGCCTGGCCTGGCCTGTTGTGACCGTGATCCTAGGCCTGATCCTCAGCTGGCCTGGCCTGGCCTGGCCTGCACTGGCCTGGCCTGTCCTGGCCCCAGCCTGGCCTGGCCTAGGCCTGCCTGGCCTGGGCCTGGCACTGGCCTGGCCCCCTGGCCCTGGCCTGGCCTGGCCTGGGCCTGGCCCTGGCCTGGCCTGGCCTTCTGGCCTAAGCCTGGCCTGGCCTGGCCTGGCCTGGCCTGGCCTGGCCTGGCCCTGGCCCTGGCCTGGCCTGCCTGGCCTGGCCCATGCCCTGGCCTGGCCTGCCCCTGCCCTGCCCCTGGCCTGGCCCTGCCTGGCCTGGCCCTGGCCTGGCCTGCCCTGCCTGCTGCCCTGCCCTGGCCTGGGCCTAGGCCCTGGCCTGGCCCTGACCTGGCCTGGCCCTGGCCTGGGCCTGGCCCTGCCCTGGCCTGGCCTCTTCCTGGCCTAGGCCTGGCCTGGCCTGGCCTGGCCCTGGCCTGGCCTGGCCTGGCCCCTGGCCTGGCCCTGCCCTGGCCTGGCCCTGGCCTGGCCCTGGCCCTGGCCTGTCTCTGGCCTGTTCTGGCCTGGCCTGGCCCTGCCTGGCCCTGCCCTGGCCCTGGCCTGTGCTCTGGCCTGGCCTGGCCTGGCCTGGCCTGGCCCTGTCCTGGCCTGCCTGCTGACTGGCCTGGCCTGCCTGCCTGGCCTGGGCCTGGCCTGGCCTGGCCTGGCCTGGCCTGCCTGCCCTGGCCCTGGCCCTGCCCTGCCCCTGGCCTGCCCTGGCCTGGCCTGGCCTGCTGGCCTGGCCTGCCTGCCCTGCCTGGCCTGGCCCTGGCCTGGCCTGGCCCCAGGCCCTGGCCCATGCTCCTGCCACTGGCCCTGCCCCTGGCCTGGCCCTGGCCTGGCCTGGACCTGGCCCCTGGCCTGGGCCTGGCCTGGCCTGGCCCTGGCCTCAGCCTGGCCCAGCACTGCCCTGGCCTGTGCCCCTGGCCTGGCCTGGCCCTGGCCCTGCCCTGTTCTGGCCCTGGCTCTGGCCTGGGCCTCTTGGCCTGGCCCTGGCCTCTGGCCTGGCCCTGCCCCTGGCCTGGCCTGGCCTGGCCTGGCCTGTCCTGTCCTGGCCCTGGCCTGGCCCTGCCCTGGCCTGCCTGCCTGGCCTGGCCTGGCCTGGCCTGGCCTTGGCACTGGCACTGGCCTGGGCCCTGGCCTGTCCCTGGCCTGGCCTGGCCTGTTCTTGGCCTGGCCTGGCCTGGCCCTGGCCTGGCCTGGCCTGGCCTGGCCTGGCCTGGCCTGGCCTGGCCTGGCCCCTGGCCTGGCCTGGCTCTGGCCCTCTTGCCCTGTCCTGGCCTGGCCTGGCCTGGCCTGGCCTGGCCTGGCACTGGCCTGGCCCTGGCCTGCTGCCCTGGCCCCAGGCCCTGGCCTGACCTGGCCTGCCTGGCCTGGCCCTGGCCTGGCCTGGCATGGCCTGGCCTGGCCTGGCCTGGCCTGGCCTGGCCCTGGCCCTGGCCTGGCCTGTCCTGGCCCTGGCCTGGCCCTGGCCTGGCCTGGCCTGGCCCAGGCCCCCTGGCCTGGCCTGGCCTGGCCTGGCCTGGCCTGGCCTGGCCTGTTCTGGCCTGGCCTGGGCCTGAGCCTGGCCTGGCCCTGCCCTGGCCTGGCCTGGCCTGGCCTGGCCTGGCCTGGCCTGGCCTGGCCTGGCCTGGCCTGGCCTGCCTGCCTGGCCTGGCCCTGGCCTGGCCCTGGCCTGGCCTGGCCTGGCCTGGCACTGGGCCTGGCCTGGCCTGGTCTGGCCTGGCCTGGCCTGGCCTGGCCTGGCCTGCCCTGCCTGGCCTGGCCTGGCCTGGCCTGGCCTGGCACTGGCCTGGCCTGGGCTCTGCACTCTGGCCTGGCCTGGCCTGGCCTGGCCTGGCCTGCCTGGCCTGGCCTGTCCTGGGCCTGGCCCTGGCCTGGCCTGGCCTTGGCCTGGCCTTGGCCTGGCCTGGCCTGGGCTCTGCACCCTGGCCTGGCCCTGGCCTGGCCTGGCCATGCCGCATGGCCTGGCCTGACCTGGGTCCTGGCCCTGCCCTGCCCTGCCCTGGCCTAAACCTGGCCTGGCCTGACCTGGCTCTGGCCCTGGCACTGTCCTGGCTCTGGCCTGTCCTGGACCCTGGCCTAACAGTGGCCTGGCCTGGCCTGTGCCCTGGCCTGCCCTGGCCCTGCCCTGCTTCTGCACTGGCCTGGCCCTTGGCCTGGCCTCCCTGGCCCTGGCCTGTCCTGGCCCTGGCCTGGCCTGAGGCCTGGCCTGGGCCTGGCACTGGCCTGGCCTTGGCCTGGCCTGGCCTGGCCTGTCCTGGCCCTGGCCTGGCCTGGCCTGGCCTGGCCTGGCCTGGCCTGGCCTGGCCTGGCCGTGGCCCTGGCCTGGGTGCTGGCCCTGGCCCTGGCATTGGCCCTGGCCCTGGCCTGGCCTGGGCCATGGCCATGGCCTAGGCCTGGCCTGGCCTGGCCTGGCCTAGGCCCTGTGCCCTGGCCTTGGCCTGGCCCAGGCCTGGCCTGGCCCTGTCCTGGCCCTGGCCCTGCACTCCAGGCCATGCCCCTGCCCTTGCCTGCCTGCCCTGGCCTGGCCCTGGCCTGCCCTGGCCTGGCCATGGCCTGGCCTGTCCTGGCCTAGGCCCTGGCCTGGCCCTGGCTCTGGCCTTGCCCTGGCCTGGTGCTGGCCTGGCCCTGGCCTGGCCTGGCCTGCTGGCCTGGCTGTGACCGCCACCAGTGCTGGCACTGGCCTGGTGGCTCTGGCCTGGCCCTGGCCTGGTGACCTTGTTCTGGCCTGGCCTGGGCCTAGGCCTCTTCTGGCCTGGCCTGGCCTGGCACTAGGCCTGGCCTGGCCCTGGCCTGGCCCTGGCCTGGCCTGGGCCCTGGCCCAGCCTGGCCTAGGCCCTGGCCTGCTGGCCTGTCCTGGCTCTGTTGCTCACCTGGCCGTGACAGCTGGCCTGGCCCTGGCCGTGGCCTAGGCATGGCCGTGGCCTGGCCCTGGCCTGGCTCCTGCCCCTAGGTGGCCTGGCCTAGGCCTGATCCTGGCCTGGCCTGGCCTGGCCTGGGCCTGGCCTGCCCTGCCTGGCCTGGCCTGCCTGGCCTGGCCTGGCCCTGGCCTGGCCCTGGCCTGGGCCTGGCCCTGGCCTGGCCCTGGCCCTGGCCTGGCCTGGCCCTGGCCTGGCCTGGCCTGGCCCTGGCCCTGGCCTGGCCTGGCCTGGCCCTGGCCTGCCTGGCCTGGCCTGGCCTGGCCCTGGCCTGGCCTGGCCCTGGCCCTGGCCTGGCCTGGCCTGGCCTGGCCTGGCCTAGCCTGGCCTGGCCTGGCCCAGCCCCAGCCTGGCCTGGCCTGCCCTAAGCCTAAACCTGGCCTGGCCTGGCCTGGCCTGGCCCTGGCCCTGCCCTGGCCTGGCCCTGGCCTGGCCCCTGGCCTAGGCCTGGCCTGGCCATGGCCTAGGCCTGGCCCTGGCCTGCCTGGCCTGCCCTGGCCTGGCCTGGCCCTGGCCTGGCCTGGCCCTGCCCTGGCCAGCCCTGCCCTGGCCCTGCCCTGCCCTGGGCCTGGCCCTGCCCCCTGGCCTGGCCCCTGGCCTGGCCCTGCCTGGGCCCTGGCCTGGCCTGCCCTGCCTTGGCCTGGCCTGGCCTGGCCCTGGCCCTGGCCTGGCCTGGCCTGGCCCTGGCCTGGCCCTGGCCTGGCCTGGCCTGGCCCCTGGCCTGGCCTGGCCTGGCCTGGCCTGGCCCTAGGCCTGGCCCTGGCTCTGGCCCTGCCTGGCCCTGGCCCTGGGCCTGGCCTGGCCCTGGCCCTGGCCCTGGCCCTGGCCTGGCCTGGCCTGGCCTGGCCTGGCCCTGGCCCTGGCCTGGCCTGCCCTGGCCTGGCCTGGGCCTGGCCCTGGCCCTGGCCTGGCCTGGCCTGGCCTGGCTGGCCTGGCCTGGCCTAGCCCAGGCCCTGCCTGCTGCCTGGCCCTGGCCTGGCCTGGCCTGGCCTGCCCTGGCCCCTGCCCTGGCCTGGCCTGGCCCTGGCCCTGGCCCTGGCCTGGCCTGGCCTGGCCTGGCCTGGCCTGGCCTGGCCTGGCCTGGCCCCTGGCCTGGCCTGGCCTGGCCTGGCCTGGCCTGGCCTGGCCCTTGCCTGCCTGCCCTGCCCTGCCCTGCCCTGGCCTGGCCTGGCCTGGCCTGGCCTGGCCTGGCCTGGCCTGGCCTGGCCTGGCCCTGGCCCTGGCCTGGCCTGGGCCTGGCCCTGGGCCTGGCCTGGCCTGCCCCTGGCCTGCACTGGCCTGAGTCCTGGGCCTGGGCCTGGCACTGGCCTGGCCTAGCACTGGCCTGGCCTGGCCTGGCCCTGGCCCTGGCCCTGGCCTGGCCTGGCCCCTGGCCTGGCCTGGCCTGGCCTGGCCTGGCCCTGGGCCTGGCCTGGCCTGGCCTCAGCCTGGCCTGGCACTGGCCTGGCCCCTGGCCTGGCCCTGGCCTGGCACTGGCCTGGCCCTGGCCTGGCCTAGCCTGGCCTGGCCCTGGCCTAGCCTAGCCTGGCCTAGCCTCAGCCCTAGTCCTGCCCTGCCCTGGCCTGGCCTGGCCCTGGTCCTGGCCCTGGCCTGGATGTGGCCCTGGCCTGGCCTGGCCTGGGCCCTGGCCTGGCCTAGGCCTGGCCTGGCCTGCCTGGCCTGGCCTGGCCCTAGCCTGGCCTGGCCTCCTGGCCCCTGCCCTGCCCTGCCCTGCCCTGCCCTGGCCCTGGCCCCAGCTCTGGCCTGGCCCTGCCTGGCCTGGCCTGGCCTGTTCTGGCCTGGCCTGGCTCTAGGCCTCTTCCTGGCCTGGCCTGGCCTGGCCCTGGCCTGGCCTGGCCTGGCCTAGGCCAGGCCCTGACCCTGGACCTGCCTGGCCTGGCCTGGCCTGGCCCTGGCCTGGCCTGGCCTGGCCTGGCCTGGCACTGGCCTGGCCTGGCCTGGCCCTGGCCTGCCTAGGCAGTCTTGGCCTGGCCTGGCCCTGCCTGCCTGGCCTGGCCTGGCCTGGCCTGGCCCTGGCCTGGCCTGGCCTGGCCCTGGCCCTGGCCCTGGCCTGGCCTGGCCTGGCCTGACCTGGCCCTGGCCTGCCTGGCCCTGGCCCTGGCCTGGCCTGGCCTGCCCTGGCCTGGCCTGGCCTGGCCTGGCCCTGGCCTGGCCCTGGCCTGGCACTGGCTGGCCCTGCCTGGCCCTGCCTGGCCTGGCCTGGCCTGGCCTGGCCTGGCCTGGCCTGGCCTGGCTGGCCTGGCCTGGCCTGGCCTGGCTGGCTGCCCTGCCCTGCCCTGGCCTGGCCCTGGCCTGGCCTGGCCCTGGCCTGGCCCTGGCCTGGCCTGGCCTGGCCTGGCCTGGCCTGCATGGCCTGGCCCTGGCCTGGCCTGACCCTGGCCTGGCCCTGGCCTGCCCTGGCCTGGCCTGCCCTGGCCTGGCCTGGCCTGGCCTGGCCTGGCCTGCCCTGGCCCTGGCCTGGCCTGGCCTGGCCTGGCCTGGCCTGGCCTGGCCCTGGCCCTGGGCCCTGGCCTGGCCTGGCCTGGCCTGGCCTGGCACTGGCCTGGCCTGGCCTGGCCTGGCCTGGCCTGGCCTGGCCTGGCCTGGCCTGGCCTGGCCTGGCCTGGCCTGGCCTGGCCTGGCCTGGCCTGGCCTGGCCCTGGCCTGGCCTGGCCACCTGGCCTGGCCTGGCCTGGCCTGGCCTGGCCTGGCTGGCCTGCCTGGCCTGGCCTGGCCTGGCCTGGCCTGGCCTGGCCTGGCCTGGCCTAGGCCCTGGCCTGGCCTGGCCTGGCCTGGCCTGGCCTGGCCTGGCCTGGCCTGCCCTGCCTGGGCCTGGCCCCTGCCCTGGCTCAGGCTCAGGCCCTGGCCTGCCCCTGGCCTGGCCTGGCCTGGCCTGGCCTGGCCTGGCCTGGCCCTGGCCTGGCCCTGGCCTGGCCTGGCCCTGGCCTGCCTGGCCTGGCCTGGCCCTGGCCTGGCCTGGCCTGGAGCCTGGCCCTGGCCTGGCCTGGCCTGGCCTGGCCTGGCCTGGCCTGGCCCCAGGCCTGGCCTGGCCTGCCCTGCCTGGCCTGCCCTGCCCTGGCCCTGGCCTGGCCCTGCCCTGGCCCCTGGCCTGGCTGGCCTGCCTGGCCTGGCCTGGCCTGGCCTGGCCTGGCCTGAGCCCTGGCCTGGCCTGGCCTGGCCTGGCCTGGCCTGGCCTGCCCTGGCCTGGCCTGGCCTGGCCTGGCCCTGGCCTGGCCTGGCCTGGCCTGGCCTGGCCTGGGCCTGGCCCTGGCCTGGCCTGGCCTGGCCCTGGCCTGGCCCTGGCCTGGCCTGCCCTGGCCTGGCCTGGCCTGGCCCTGGCCTGGCCTGGCCTGGCCTGGCCTGGCCTGGCCTGGCCTGGGCCTCTGGCCTGGCCTGGCCTGTCCTGGCCCTGGCCTGGCCTGGCCTGGCCCTGGCCTGGCCTGGCCTGGCCTGGCCTGGCCTGGCCCTGGCCTGGCCTGGCCTGGCCTGGCCTCCCCTGGCCCTGCCCCTGCCTGGCCCTGGCCTGGCCTGGCCTGGCCCTGGCCTGGACCTGGCCTGGCCTGGCCTGGCCTGGCCCTGGCCTGGCCCTGGCCTGGCCCTGGCCTGGCCCTGGCCTGGCCCTGGCCTGGCCTGGCCTGGCCTGGCCTGGCCTGGCCCTGGCCTGCCTGCCCTGGCCTGGCCTGGCCCTGGCCTGGCCTGGCCTGGCCCTGGCCTGGCCTGGCCTGGCCTGGCCTGGCCTGGCCTGGGCCTCTTCCTGGCCTGGCCTGGCCCTGGCCTGGCCTGGCCTGGCCTGGCCTGGCCCAGGCCTGGCCCTGGCCTGGCCTGGCCCTGGCCTGCCTGGCCTGGCCTGGCCTGGCCTGGCCTGGGCCTGGCCTGGCCTTGGCCTGGCCTGGCCTAGGCTGGCCTTGGCCTGGCCTGGCCCTGGCCTGCCTGGCCTGGCCTGGCCTGGCCTGCCTGGCCTGGGCACTGGCCTGGCCTGGCCTGGCCTGGCCTGGCCTGCCCTGGCCTGGCCCTGGCCTGGCCTGGCCTGGCCTGGCCTGGCCCTGCCCTGGCCTGGCCCTGGCCTGGCACTGGCCTGGCCTGGCCTGGCCTGCCCCTGGCCTGCCTGGCCTGGCCTGGCCTGGCCTGGCCTGGCCCCTGGCCTGGCCTGGCCTGGCCTGGCCTGGCCTGGCCTGGCCTGGCCTGGCCTGGCCTGGCCTGGCCCTGGCCTGCCCTCTGCCTGGCCTGGGCCTGGCCTGGCCTGGCCTGGCCTGAGGCCTGGCCTGGCCTGGCCTGGCCCCTGGCCCTGCCCCTGCCTGGCCTGGCCTGGCCTGGCCTGGCCTGGCCCTGGCCTGGCCCTGCCTCTGTCCTGGCCTGGCCTGGCCTGGCCTGGCCTGGCCTGGCCTGGCCCCTGGCCCTGCCCTGCCTAGGCCTGGCCTGGCCTGGCCTGGACCTGGCCTGGCCCTGGCCTGGCCCCATGGCCCTGGCCTGGCCTGGCCTGGCCTGCCTGCCCTGGCCCTGGCCTGGCCCTGATCTGGCCCTGACCTGGCCCTGGCCTCTTCTGCCTGGCCTGGCCTGACCTGGCCCTGGCCTGGCCTGCCCTGCCCTGCCCTGGCCTGGCCCTGGCCCTGGCCTGGCCTGGCCTGGCCTGGCCTGGCCTGGCCTGGCCTGCCCTGGCCTGGCCTGGCCTGGCCTGGCCTGCCCTGGCCTGGCCTGGCCATCCTGCCCTGGCCTGGCCTGGCCTGGCCTGGCCTGGCACTGGCCTGGCCTGGCCTGGCCCTGGCCTGGCCTGGCCTGGCCTGCCTGGCCTGCCCTGGCCTGGCCTGGCCTGGCCTGGCCTGGCCTGGCCTGGCCCTGCCTGCTGGCCTGGCCTGGCCTGAGCCCTGGCCTGGCCTGGCCTGGCCCCTGCCCTGCCCTGGCCTGGCCTGGCCTGGCCTGGCCTGGCCCTGGCCTGGCCTGGCCTGGCCCTGGCCTGCCTGGCCCTGCCTGGCCTGGCCTGGCCTGGCCTGGCCTGGCCCTGGCCTGGCCTGGCCTGGCCTGGCCTGGCCTGGCCTGGCCTGGCCTGGCCCTGGCCCTGGCCCTGGCCTGGCCTGGCCTGGCCCTGGCCCTGGCCTGCCTGGCCTGGCCCTGGCCTGGCCTGGCCTGGCCTGGCCTGGCCTGGCCTGGCCCTGGCCTGGCCTGGCCTGGCACTGGCCTGGCCTGGCCTGGCCTGGCCTGGCCTGGCCTGGCCTGGCCTGGCCCTGGCCTGGCCTGGCCCTGGCCTGGCCCTGGCCCTGGCCCTGGCCCTGGCCCTGGCCTGGCCTGGCCTGGCCTGCCTGGCCTGGCCTGGCCTGGGCCTGGCCTGGCCCTGGCCCTGGCCTGGCCTCTGCCCTGGCCTGGCCTGGCCTGGCTGCCTGGCCTGGCCTGGCCCTGGCCTGGCCTGGCCCTGGCCTGGCCTGGCCTGGCCTGGCCTGGCCTGGCCCCTGGCCTGGCCCTGCCTGCTGGCCTGGCCTGGCCCTGGCCTGGCCTGGCCTGGCCTGGCTGGCCTGGCCTGGCCTGGCCTGGCCTGGCCTGCCTGGCCCTGGCCTGGCCTGGCCTGGCCTGGCCCTGGCCTGGCCTGCCCCTGGCCTGGCCTGGGCCTGGCCTGGCCTGGCCTGGCCTGGCCTGGCCTGGCCTGGCCTGGCCTGGCCTGCCCCTGGCCTGGGCCTGGCCTGGCCTGGCCTGGCCTCTGGCCTGGCCCTGGCCTGGCCTGGCCTGGCCTGGCCTTGGCCTGGCCTGGCCTGGCCTGGCCTGGCCTGGCCTGGCCTGGCCTGGCCTGGCCTGGCCTGGCCTGGCCTGGGCCTGGCCTGGCCCTGGCCTGGCCTGGCCTGGCCTGGCCTGGCCTGGCCTGGCCTGGCCTGGCCTGGCCCTGGCCTGCCTGGCTGGCCCTGGCCTGGCCCTGGCCTGGCCTGGCCTGGCCTGGCCTGGCCTGGCCTGGCCTGGCCTGGCCTGGGCCTGGCCTGGCCCTGGCCTGGCCTGGCCCTGGCCTGGCCTGGCTGGCCTGGCCTGGCCTGGCCTGGCCTGGCCTGGCCTGGCCTGGCCTGGCCTGGCCTGGCCCTGGCCCTGGCCTGGCCCTGGCCTGGCCTGGCCTGGGCCTGGCCCTGGCCTGGCCTGGCCTGGCCTAGGCCTGGCCTGGCCCTGGCCTGGCCTGGCCTGGCCTGGCCTGGCCTGGCCTGGCCCTGCCTGGCCTGGCCCCTGGCCTGGCCTGGCCCTGGCCCTGCCTGGCCTGGCCTGGTCCTGGCCTGGCCTGGCCTGGCCTGGCCTGGCCTGGCCTGGCCTGGCCCTGGCCCTGGCCTGGACCTGTCCTGGCCTGGCCCTGGCCTGGCCTGGGCCTGGCCTGGCCTGGCCTGGCCTGGCCTGGCCTGGCCTGGCCTGGCCTGGCCTGGCCTGGCCTGGCCCAGTCCTGTCCTGGCCCTGGCCTCTGGCCTGCCTGCCTGGCCTCACCTGGCCCTGGCCCTGCCCTGGCCTGGCCTGGCCCTGGCCCAGCCCTGGCCTGGCCTAGCCTGGCCCTGGGCTCTGGGCCTAGGCCTGGCCTGGCTCTGGCCTGGCCTGGCCTGGCCTGCTGGCCTGGCCCTGGCCTGGCCTGGCCTGGCCTGGCCTGACCTGGCCTGTGCCTGGCCTGGCCTGGCCTGGCCTGGGCCTCTTCCTGGCCCTGTCCTGGCCTGGCCTGGCCTGGCCTGGGCCTGGCCTGGCCCTGGCCTGGTCCTGGCCTGGCCCTGGCCAGGCCATGGCCTGGACTGGCCCTGGCCTGGGCTCTGTCCTGGCCCTGGCCTGGCACTGGCACGTGGCCTGGCCTGACCTGGCCTGGCCTGGCCTGATCATGGCCTGGGCCTGGCTCCTGGCCTGGCCTGGCCCTGGCCTGGCCTGGCCTGGCCTGGCCTGGCCTGGCCTGGCCTGGCCTGGCCTGTTTGCCTGGCCTGGCCTGGCCTGGCCCTGGCCCTGGCCTGAGGCCTGTCCTGGCCTGGGCCTGCCCTGGCCTGGGCCTGCCTGGCCCTGCCTGGCCTGGCCTGGCCCTGGCCAGCACTAGTTCTGCCCTGCCCTGCCCTGGCCTGGCCTGGCCTGGCCCTGGCCTGGCCTGGCCTGGCCTGGCCTAGCCTGGCCTGGCCTCTGGCCCTAGCCTGGCCCTGCCCTGCCCCAGCCTGGCCTGGCCTGGCCTGGCACTGGCCTAGGCCTGGCCCTGGCCTGCCCTGGCCTGGCCTGGCCTGCCTGGCCCTGCCTCTGTCCTGGCCTGGCCTAGGCCTTGGCCTGGCCTGGCAGCAGCCCTAACATGCCCTTCCCTCGGCCTGGCCTGGCCTGGGCAATGGACCTGGCCTGAGCCTGGGCCCTGGCTCTGGCCTGGCCTGGCCTGGCCTGGAGTTCAAGGCCTGGCTCTGGCCTGTTCTGGCCGTGACCTAGGCTTGCACTCTTCTGCCTTGGCCTAACAGTGGCATTGCCTGGCCAGCCTGCCCTGCCCTGCCCTGGCCCTGCCTGGCCTGGCCCTGGCCCTGGCCTGGCCTGGCCTGGCCTGAAACCAGCCCTGGCCTGGCCTTGGCTCTGTCCTACCTGTCCTGGGCCATAGGCCTGGCCTGGCCTGGCCTGGCCTGGCCTGGGCCTAGGCCTGGCCTTGGCCTGGCACTGGCCTGGCACTAGTCCTGCCTAGGCCCTGGCCTGGCCTGGCCTGGCCTGGCCTAGGCCCTGACCTGGGCCTGGCCTGGCCTGGCCCTGGCCTGGCCTGGCCTGGCCTGGCCTGGCCTGGCCTGGCCTACTGGCCTGGCCTAGGCCTGGCCTGAACCTAGGCCTGGCCCTGGCCCTGGCCTGGCCTGTGACTGTGACCCCTGGCCTGGCCTGGCCTGGCCCAGGCCTGTCACTGGGCCT